>QGMI01000007.1:0-190076 GCA_007821535.1 Lachnellula occidentalis | reverse complement strand
TCTTCTTCCTTTCCTTATATGCCCCACAAACAAACCCACAAACCCATGTATTTTCTTTTCCAAAACAGAGCCTAGTTTACATGCATCCACATCCACAGCCACATTAAAGCAACATATAATACCATGTAGCGCCGCTTTTACTTATCACATAAGGGTATAATATATCCAAGAAGCAATCACACAAAGTAAAGCTTTTTATGAAACCCGGGAGTGTATCCTGATTACCCGGGTCAATCAGGATGTGGAAAGTGGGGTTGGGAAGGTCTTGATACGTCTTGTAGATGTAGCAAAACATAGTTGAAGTTGAGAAAAAGGATTGATAGGAATTGTAGATGTGTATTTGCCTTTAAACATCATACTTGTCCTTGCGCCGATCTGCTCCAAGCTGAGGGATATATTCTGGGCAATTATCTAGCCCCTTTGCTGTTAACTTGGAATACGCGGCAGGTGTTAAAACAGATCAACCTTTGGGGCTTTCCTGTCGATGGTGGAACGAGATTTGGACTAGGTAGAGGGAAAAGCGCTTCGTGTATGAAGGAAGTTGGGGAACAAAAGAGGAGCTTTGTTACGATATCTTCGAAAAATGACCGCTTCTAGAAACACTGAATTAAAGTGTCAAGTTGAAAACGTAATTCAAAAATTTATCGCATTATCAAATCTATGATATTCACAGGCCCCAGGCCCTTCTTCAACCAACCAGTGATTGCACAAATGGCCCATAATTACTACCCGTGAAACTCCAAAGAACTCCTTCCATAAACACATAGCTCATCGACGGCGTGATAAAATTTGTACACAAGGAGCGCAGTATGCTTAAGTATAATCAAAGCAACACAACAGCCAGAAGACCAACAGCCAGAAGAGCACCCAGGCTTGCCTGCAAAGTCGAAGCACCACTCTTCTTGCTCGTCGTAGCAGCTGGGGCGGAGCTAGTGGTCGAGCTACTTGGCGTTGATCCGCTTTGGGTTGATCCGCTTGGGGTGTTGCTCTCATCGTCTTTCAGCGGCGTGATTGCCAGGTTTGAAATAGCTTGACCATTGCTCCCCTGCACCTGCGGGGTGACCTTGGTATCTGACACAGTAACGATCTTTCCAACAGGAGCGTTCTTAATGCCATTGTTGATTAGGTCCTCTGCTCCATCGGGAGGCGACGGGATCGTGAAGTTAGTGGCGAAACCTTTGTTGGTGATCAGCGAAGAGGAGCACTGAGGCGGTGATACTGTGGTATTCTGCGCAGGCTCGCTTTGAAGAGTCGTTACATTAAGACCGTTATATTGCTTTTGCAGGGTGTCATAATCCACGAGGAGTTTGGCTGAGCCATCCGAGTTGATTGTAACAAGCCCAAAGTTCGAATCCTCTTGGGAGAATTCGTAGACTAGTCCTCCGGACAGTACGGGAGCTACTTGAGGACCATATAGAACGGGAACTTCTGTGAAGACACGAGGGGAAGGTTTGTTGCAGCCGTACTCTGAGAAGAAAACCGGAACGGTCGTTTTACTGAAGTCCGACACGAGAACATCGTAGCCTGATGTTTGAAATGAAGAGTCACCGCACCACGAGTAGCTGTTAAGGGCGAATAGATCAACCCGAGAAGGATCTGATGCATCGCTACCCGTGGTACACTGCAGATAATTCCAAGTATCAAGTAGGATTTCACGAACATCGGCGGCGGAATAGCCAACAGGGATGCTTCGGGTTGATTGCTTAGCAATGTAGTTTTTGAGATCTCGCGTCACGGCCTAGATATGTCAGCACTTTATGCTTGATCCATTGCAAGCATCGCAGCACTCACTCTCATGTATGGAGGGTTTGGTCCACTTGTTGGCAAATCATTGACGACTTCATTACCAGAGAAGAAGAGCAGGGTATTGGGATAGCTCTTGAAAGCTTCCACCACAGCGAATGTACGGTTGAGGTAAGAAGAAGTGTAGCTACCACTGGGGTCGCTTCTGTCAATACTTTCCCCTCCCAATGGAGAGTTGACATCGATTAGCATGTAGATGCCGACCTATTGGTTGTCAGTCCTAGCCAACACGGGCGCTTTAGGGATCAACAAACCGCATTGAAGATGGAAGCACACAAGTCGTGGTTCAGATCCGGAGATACATTGTAGACGCGAATAGCATTGACCCCTAAAACCATCAGCCCAGTGTACAGCATGAGTCGTAACTTCAGTACGAACCTAGTTGCTGCATCAGAGCAGCATCCCTCAGACAGACAGTCCCATTGCTTAGTGGATCAATGCCAGAGGAAGGGTCATATCCAGATTGTCCTCCAGGCTGATATGCGACGCCAACTATTTGGAAACGATTTCCAGTGACTGAATTGACAAAGTCGGCGCCCTTGATCTCGAGAGTTTGTACTGCGAGTGCAGTGCTGGCGCATAGGGCGAGGAGCGCAACTTGGATCTAGCGAGAAGGATCATATCAGTAAAAAGTCTACAGGAACAACATGAAGAGCATCCAGGAGTATGTATCTCTCTCTCTCTCTCTCTCTCTCTCTCTCTCTCTCTCTCTCTCTCTCTCCACATAATCATGTTGCAATGTGACGACATCGCGGGGTTCCAAACGTACCGGCTTGATAAACATTGTGTCCGATTGATCGCTGCTCTGTAGATCGTCTCCGAAATGATCTAATATATTGTTGATTCAAGACGAGCGAGCGAGCGTGGGGACTGAGACTGTGGTAACGAGTGAGAAAGACGACCGGGCAGACTGGACTTAACGAGGGTAATCCGTACTTTGCATGCCGGAGAAGAGATGGTGATGATTCCTGTAAAGAAAGTGGAAGTGGGAAGGAAGTTCTGGTGGGTTGGGCTTGCTCGGGGAACCCAATCTAATCTTGATTGTCGCTCCACAACATAAGTAAATACGGTAAATACGAGCATGGGCTTGTTTCCGAATCAGGGAAGGTGCTTGCGGGGAGCTCCACCTTGGTGCTAGTGCGACGAGCTTTGAATGGATTCTGAAACGATAATTAAGTGATGCCGAATCGCTGATTCCTTCGTGAGGCATTATTATTATTGAGGACCAAGTCTATCACACTGTAGCTACGGTACTGTAATTGCACATGCGTTGATGAGAGGCTCAGCTCCCGGCGATTCTTACTACACAATTGCAAGCAAGCATTATTATGACTTTCTATTTGTAAAATCTTGAGTACGATTTAGACGCCGTAAACTTCTACAAACACATATGCCAAAGATCCTCAAATGCCAATGGATGCACCATCTGATCCGCTTAACCTCTGAACTCCTCCACCGTGCTTTGCGCAAAGCGGCCGGGGATGAGCGCGAGAGGCACGATACCACTCACGTGCATTTCTGGGCCGTACACGTGCATGTCCAGGTTCAATTCTTGTCCTACCGACTTGATGTTCTTTAATCCCTCTTGGTAGTTGGGTCCAGCACGTCTGACCCAGATTTGGACCTTGTGCTCGAGCAGTTGGCTGCTGAACTCCTTGAGAGCTCGGATGACACCTTTGAAGGTTGAGGCGACATTGGTGAAGTTGGCAATACCACCACCGATGAAGAGAACTTTGCCCTTATCAGTGATGGGAGCGCGGAGCATAAGATCAATAACCGTGCGGGCGTAGTGGAAGGTCTGTGTCTCTGTTGGAGCTCCAGAGTATTCACCGTAGTTGGCAAGCTCATCAGCGAAACCACTGCTGGCAATGGCGTCCGCATAGACAACGGAGGCACCACCACCAGCAACCAGGGTCCACACTCTGCCGTTGGCGTTGAGGACCGTTAGCTTGAGTGATGCACCGGTCTTTGCGTCCATCTCGGCAATGTAGGCTTCCTCCTTGCTCATCTCACGACCGAATGGTGCTGGGAATTCCATAGGTGGTCCAGCATCGATGTTGACCTTGCCATCAGTAGCCTTCACGGCGGCCTGACCAAGGGCAGCAGGCGAACGTGCGACAGCCCATTTGACACCACACTCGAACTCAGCAGTTTGGTCAAGCTTAGCAGCCAGATCCAAGAAGTGGACCGCAGCAGATGTGGCATTGGCGTTGGGGATGACGACCAAGGGGTTGATCTCAAGATATGTGAATTGGGAATCAACGTAGACAGCGTAGAGTCTAGAGATGAAGTCAACGAGGACGTTGTGTACACCCCTGGGGACCTTCTTGAGGAGAGTGGCAGCGATTTGTTCGTTTGAAGGGTATTCGGAAAGATCAACTGGAATCAAGAGCTTCTCAGCTTTGGCATCAACATCACCAACATCAACACCTCCCTCGTGCGTGAATAGAATCCAGTCACCCTAGAGAAAAGATGCTTGGTCAGTGCACGGTTCCAACAAATGGTGTAACAGCATCAAGTCAAGGAGGAGAAACGGAAGAGGCGTAATGACTCGATAGCGCAAATGCAAACGCAGGTACAAAATTTGTTCAGTTTGATATCGGGTTGATAGAGAGATGTGGACTGGCCACTAAATGGTTCCCTAGCTTCCGTTCGTCCGCAGCAGAATGTTTGTACCGAATATGCGGATCCGACCCGAGCGGCAATAAAAGGTCGTAGATGCCCACTTGCACAAGACACATTTTTCTCTTCATGTGGAATTCTCATACCTTGCATCCACTTGGATGCTGCATCTGGGAAAAGGTATTTCTGAAAAGCATTCCCTTGTATGCAAAATCTCTAATGTTTTGCCCCATTTCTATCATCTTTTGATTGGATTTTTGACTTTTGAACGTACCTCTCTTTGAGAATTGATGTTGATATAGTATTCGGTCCCATCGGGATGTGGTACGAAAGGCTCGACCAAGAAGTTACGCAGGACACCCATGACGGTCTCTACTTGTTGCGGTTTTCCGGCACGGGCAGCAACCCACGCCTTTGCTTCCGGCCATGTCTTGTTCAACGCGAGCAGACCACTCTTGCCTCGTCGCTTGATCAGTTGATCAGGCTTCGCAACAAATTTGGCACCGGGAACGAGAAGCCATGGGTAGAGAGTTTCGGCTTGGTCGAGAATTGTTGAGATCTCGGCGTCTTGGGGGAAGTAGAGAGAGGCGAGCTTTGCAGGTGCGTTATGTGTGCTGGACTTTGGGAGTGGAGTTGGCTTGATGACGGGAGCTCTCGTGAGATGGTAGTTGATGATTGCCTTTCCGTCGGCTTCGGAGATTGATTTGGCGGCCATTGTGAGGGATGTGAGGTAAGTTCAAGTTTACTGTTCGATTTCTCTCAAGTCAGTCCTGGGCCTCCACAAGTACTGGTTTCCTGGCGACAAAAGGTTACTGGAAAGGGTGCAGAAACAGTCAGATGAGCTGGTATCTGGTAGGTGCAAGGTCCACACAGACAGTCCTTTCCCAGTCGATGGGGACTCTGGTAAAATGGAAAATGGGCGATCAAAGAAGTCAACTCCTGTGTTGCTTGCTTGCAGACAATTGACAGTGCAGACAGTGATGCGATGGGGAAAAGACTGCTTAGAAGGGCAGGAGCACAAGATAGGAAGCGGAAGATACATACCAGAAAGGGACCGTTCCTTATCAAGAAGAGCAGGTGAATGGGATGTTTGCAGTGCGACGACGAGCGAGGGCTGATCCGGGTATGCGAAGGGGAGGTGAAGAATTGATTGTTCGTGACGGTGAAGGGCAGAAGCTGACGACGATATTGTTCAATTTGTTCTACCACGAATAAAGTACGGCAAGGCAACGGATACCGAAGCTTCCCACCATGAATTGTCGGGGTATTTCGATTTTCTGCGCTAAGCTCAACCAATTCCGAGGCCAGCAGCCAGCCCCAGCAAATCCCACGTCGCTGGAAGGAAGGATCGCCCGCCCCGCCGCTTTTCGACGCTTTTCTCCTGAGCGCTCAACATACTACCGCCATACCGCCAATCCGCCATACCGCACAAGGCAAAACGGAAACTTGTTGACTGCCCGGGGTACTGAGTTTAATTGTTCAACAAGCAGCTAGCCGCCCTTCCGCCTTCGACGCATCTTACGCATCTTACGCATCTTCTGCAATTCTGCAATTCACCCGGATAACTATCTCTGTCCCTAATTGTCATCTTCTGGCACATCACATCTCAGCTGCCCTGCCTCGCATCGCATATAGTATCTACGAGCTGCCTCTGAATCCAGTTTAACGATTGTTGTCTTTAACGCGCGAAAAAAGCAAAGGTACATTAATCTCTACCGAGCTTACGCAGTGCCGTGATCCTGTCTCCAGGCCTCGCAAACCCATTTACAACCCAGTTTAATTGCTAACGCTCATCTCTCTTCAAGATCTCCCTCATTATCTTCACGATGCCTTCCTCCACTACTAACGGCGCAAGCCCAGCTCCTGCCAACTCAGCGAACGACAACATCCGCCGTTTCGCTGCCCCCAGCCGGCCTCTAAGCCCTCGTGCTGAGCACACCCTCTTCCACGATAAGACGAGATGTTTTGTCTACGGTCTCCAGCCCCGAGCTGTCCAGGGCATGCTCGACTTCGACTTCATCTGCAAGCGCAAGACGCCTTCGGTTGCAGGCATTATATACACATTCGGCGGCCAATTCGTCAGCAAGATGTACTGGGGAACCAGCGAGACTCTGCTTCCAGTCTACCAGGATGTAAACAAGGCAATGGCAAAGCACAGCGATGTAGACACAGTGGTGAACTTCGCATCGTCTCGAAGTGTCTACACCTCGACAATGGAGCTTATGGAGTATCCTCAAATCAAATCAATTGCCATCATTGCTGAAGGTGTGCCCGAAAGAGTAAGTCCAAGAATACAATTTGAGCTAGTCATGATTCTAACCGCCAATACAGCGTGCCCGTGAAATTCTCCACGTAGCCAAGAAGAAGGGCATCACCATTATTGGCCCTGCCACCGTCGGTGGTATTAAGCCTGGATCCTTCAAAATTGGTAACACCGGTGGTATGATGGACAACATCGTAGCCTCAAAGCTGTACCGAAAGGGATCAGTAGGATATGTCTCCAAGTCCGGTGGTATGTCCAACGAGTTGAACAACATTATTGCGAACACCACGGATGGTGTCTATGAGGGTGTAGCCATTGGTGGTGACAGATACCCCGGCACAACCTTCATTGACCATCTCCTTAGATATCAAGCCGACCCCGAATGCAAAATCTTGCTCCTTTTGGGAGAGGTCGGAGGTGTCGAGGAATACCGAGTTATTGAGGCCGTAAAGGCAGGAACCATCACAAAGCCTATCGTTGCATGGGCAATTGGAACTTGTGCAAGCATGTTCAAGACTGAAGTTCAATTTGGACATGCTGGTTCATTCGCCAACTCGCAACTCGAGACTGCCGCTGTGAAGAACAAGTCCATGAAGGATGCTGGGTTCTTCGTCCCAGAAACTTTCGAGGACCTTCCACAACTTGTGAGCCAGGTCTACCAAAAGCTCGTCAAGAATGGTACCATTGTCCCACAACCCGAGCCAATTGTACCAAAGATCCCCATTGATTACGCATGGGCTCAAGAACTTGGACTCATCCGAAAGCCAGCTGCCTTCATCTCAACCATCTCCGATGACCGTGGACAAGAGCTTTTATACGCTGGTATGCCAATTTCAGATGTTTTCAGAGAGGACATTGGTATTGGAGGTGTCATGTCGTTGCTCTGGTTCCGCCGCCGTCTACCGGACTATGCTAGCAAGTTTCTCGAGATGGTGCTCATGTTGACTGCCGATCACGGCCCAGCCGTTTCTGGTGCGATGAACACAATTATTACTACAAGAGCAGGCAAAGATCTGATCAGTGCGCTTGTCAGTGGTCTCTTAACCATCGGATCAAGATTTGGCGGTGCTCTTGATGGTGCTGCTGAGGAGTTTTCCAAAGCCTTCGACAAGGGTCTCAGCCCACGTGATTTCGTCGACAGCATGCGCAAGCAGAACAAGCTCATCCCAGGTATTGGCCACAAGGTCAAGTCCCGGAACAACCCCGATCTTCGTGTCGAGTTGGTCAAGGAGTTTGTCAAGAAGCGTTTCCCAAGCTGCAAGATGCTCGACTATGCTCTTGCTGTCGAGTCCGTTACCACATCGAAGAAGGACAACTTGATCTTGAACGTTGATGGCGCGGTAGCCGTTTGCTTCGTTGATCTGATGCGCAATTGTGGTGCTTTCACGCCAGAGGAGGCTGAAGACTACATGCAAATGGGTGTATTGAACGGTCTGTTCGTCCTGGGTCGCAGCATTGGTTTGATTGCCCATTACCTTGATCAAAAGAGATTGCGTACTGGTCTTTACAGACATCCTTGGGATGATATCACCTACCTCTTGCCAACCCTGCAATCTGGTGCGGCTCCAGGTAACGCGGGTCGTGTTGAGGTGCAAATGTAGAATTGTTTTCTAGCCGAGCTCTTGGAGTCTATCCTTTGCATGTAGATCAAGAAATACTTTAGCAGAGATAAGCTTTTAATGGGAAATGATTTTGCAATGATCATGACATGCCTTTGCATTGAGTATACCATAGCCGATGAGTGCTATGTCGAATAGTACCTGAAATGTAAACAACCTGTGTAGTGGTAAAGCCATTATAGACCTGTAGAAGCCAACCAAACGCCCCAGTTCACAAAACCATCCGCAAAAAACTCCAGTCCTATCCAGCACATCATACATGTAATTCCCGCGCTGCCTTCAACATCCATAATATACCCCTCATAACTCATCCTATCATCCACTCATTCCTCACTCCTCACGCATCCCCAACCACAAACTTGCTGCTCATCAACTCATCCACATAAGCCCTCTCACTCCCCTTATTCCCCTTATCCTCTTCCTTGATCAAAACAGCCAGAACTTCAATCGGCGGATTCAACCCCAATTTATTCGCCCGCACCCAGCGCTTCATACGTGCGATTCCTATAGCTGGCTACAAAACAGACGCATTAGCATTCATTCATAGCTCAGCGTAAATAAAGCCTGCTGGTAAGAGCAGATGGAGATGGAGATGCAGGTGGAGTGGAGGCAACTTACACCATACTGACTACTCATATCCCACAACCGCAAAACCTTCTCCTCTACCCCCAGATCCCCCTGATGTATCCTGGGCGCCCTCCGCTCTGCCTCGCGCTCCTTCCAATACCGCCGCACCTGCGCGTCGCTCACCTTGCGCGCCCTTTCTTCCTCTGCACTCGGTCCCTCTTTCTTCACGCGCTGCGCTTCCTGGGCTCTTTGTGAAGCGATTGCTGCTTCGGATGTCATGTGTCCTACATCTACATCTACATCGACATCCCCACCTACATCTCCTCCCACATCTTCATCCTGGTCGATGTCGATGTCGATGTCGATATTGTTGGTATTTGACGTTTTGGACAGGGGAGAGGCGGCGAGTTTGCTCTTCTTGGTAGAGGGTTTAGAGGCTTTCGTGGGGCCGAAAGAGAGGGTTTTTTGAGAGCCTCTTGCGGCGGGGCCGCTGGAGGTGCGGGAACGGCATGTCGCTGGCATTCTTGATTGATTGATCGGTTTGTGTGTTGCGCGGTGTTCGTTCTTTTGGTATGCTGTTTGAAGTTTGTGGGGTTGAGGTTTGGCATCAATGACGATGTTTTTCTTTTTGCTATAGTACAGTAACCAGAGGCAACGGGCGAAGCGAGGGATAGATAGCGTAGCCTCGTCTTCTGGGATTTATCTTTTTGGAGTGTATCAGCAAAGACTTTACTCGGGAACTTAATTGTATGGTGTTATAGTTGCTGAATGTAATTTGCGGGTGCTTTAATAAAATATGTTCCAAGCTGGTATATTATAGCTTATTTATCGGCTCTGGTAGTGAGTATATACTTGGTTGGTTCTTGAGAAGTCAACAACCCCCCCCTTTTACTCGCTCTTTCCGGTGAATTTTGCCTGCTTTCGATGTCCCGCTTGTCATCTAATCACTATAAACAAAAAAATTGATAACTTGGCTCATCTTCACTGCAGACATATAGAAAGAAAGGAAAGCCCAGAGGGATGAATTTGGAAGTCTTGGTTGTGCCACATCCATTAAGAGATCCGGAGATTGAAACGGAGTTTTACTACCTCCAGCTGACGTCCAGCTAAATTCTTAGGGAAGGGAGAAGAATGTATTTTTTTATTTTAGCAGAAATCAACAAGTTTTAGCACATCAATGTTCTCGAAACAGACCTCTGCAAAAGCTGTTCTACTCCAAATAGATGAAGTTTTCTTTCGTCTACCTATTTACCTCTATGCTCAAATATTGTCACAATATTTACTCTTATAAGTGCTGCTTGAGAGCATCCGCAATGATACCAGTCATCTCCAACACCTTCTCATCTTCTAAACGTCTCCCGACGCACTGCAGAGTTACCGGCGTACCATGATAGAAATCCGGATCATAATCAGCCTGCAAAGCCGCATCTTGCTCATTCAAGGGTGTCCACGATGTTCTCGCTGGATCCAGATCCTTATCAGTGAAAGTCACGGGGACAGTGCAAACCGGATAATCTACACAAAGGCTGTTAGACCATCCCAGCTCATATAAAAAACCGAAGAAACACCTACCGAGAAGATTCCACACTCCCGTGAAGTTAACACTGAACACCTTTTGCGTGAATCCCAATCGCGGGGCCGTCCAAGGTGACGCGGGCATAATGATTCCATCCATAACCTGCCCGTCCTTAGCCGTTGCGTTCCACCTATCCATATAAGCCTTTTGAAACGCATTCCTACGCGTAATCATCTCCCTCAATTTCGTGGGACCCAGTTCGCCCTCTCCTTTCTTATAAGTCTCTTCATACGCCTTCATAGACCCGAAAACGGGCTCACCGTGTTGCTCTGTTAGGCTCAGGATTGCTGCACCCCCGAGGGTATGGAAAGAAGAGTTCATCTCGTGCGCCATTGCGGGGTGATCGGTGGGTGCCCACTCGAAGATTTCGTGCCCGGCGGCTTCTAGTGCTTTTTTGGCCATGGCAAGGCCACGAGAAATAGGTGGGTGTACGCTCCATTCGCCGTCGTTATCAGAGATGATCCCAAAACGGAGTTTTCGTTCTCTAGGCGTGATGGTCTCGCCTCTCCAGGGGACGGCGAGACATTTAGGATCTAGATTCCAGGGAGAGATTTCTATTGAGAGAACAGCTTTGCAATAGAGCTTGATGGCTTCCAAGGATCTAGACATTGGGCCGTTGTTGGAAAAGATAAAGTCCTGTCCTGTGATCCCGGATTTCGTCCCGTATACTGGGAATCTTCCAAATCTTTACTTGTGTCAGATGTATCTTTAGGGATCGATTTCGGAGAACCTACGTAGGCTTCAACCCATAAAGTCCATTGAAAGCACTTGGAATCCTGATACTGCCCCCAATGTCTGTCCCCACACCCAAGGGACTACCCCTCATCGCAAGTAATACCCCCTCACCACCAGAGCTTCCTCCAGGACTTGTCCCACTATGGTAAGCCCCCCTCGTCTCCCCCCAAACATTGTTAATGGTCTCCATCATCATCATGGCGGTTGGGACGTTAGTCTTGACGTAGAACACAGCTCCTAATTTGGCAAGGATGGAGACAAGCACGGTCTCCTCAGATGTGGCTTCGTTGGCGTAGCAGGCCATGCCGAGGGATGAAGGGTGGGGAGGCGTGACCATGCAGTCTTTGAGGGAAATGGGTAGCCCATGGAGAGGACCTATCACCTGACCTGTCGCTGCAAGATGGTCATCCAGAAATTGGGCGCGGGCGAGGGCTTCTGGGATTAGGATTTCTGTTAGACAGTTTGTCTATTCTTTGTATTAGCATAAGCTGACTGCTCTGGATCCGGGGCATTTCTGAACAGACCAGTTGCTGCGCAACGATAGCAGCCTTGCTAAACGCCTTTGTGACTTCTAGGGAGGTCCATGTCTTTGATTTTATTTTGAGGAGGATGTCTTCGGCATTGCTCTCAATTATCTCCAGTTCCCCGGCTGTGAAGTGGCCCGAGGTTTGGGGGATTGTCGTCAAATTTTGAGGTAAATCAGAGAGGGATTCTTGGGGTAGGAGATATTCTTTTGGGATTGCAGCTTCTCGGCGTTTGAGGGCTATTTCCGCGATATCTTTGTAGTGTTGTGCCATTATGACGCTGTCAGAAAGAAACGACAGAAAAGGAAAAGGAGTAAGTACGAATTAGTGAACTCTAGAAGAACGGTATATAAGCAATGTGTTACACTGGATACGTTCGCCAGTAGCTCCATCCCACTCCAGTCTACTGCCCGTCCATGATAACGACAAACACCTGGAGTAAGTGGGGGTCGCCCGGCCTCGGCCGTGATCAGCAAACCCAAAAACTCATGATTTAGGACCTCCGGGCATTGATAAGATGGTCTCCTTTCATTCTACATGTTACAACAAGTGCCAGGCCATCTCTGTATACACCGATTACCAACTAATCCGGGATTGTACCGAGGCAGCCCACTCTCCTCGAGGTAATAATGTTCCGGATGCCTTCTTCAATGCACTACTCATATCAACCCTCGTGCCCTCCTCAATGCCAAATACTCCTTCAGCGACCTCGCGAAGCCCATATCCCTCTTTCGTGTGATGCCCGCAGCATCAGTGTTCGCATTCAGAACTCCAACATTCGATATCAAAAGATTGACGCTCGTGTCACTAGCAGCGGCTCCTCCAGTGCCCAAGGCTATCTGCTGGCCCGCACTCTCGCAGGCATGAGTTGTTATTTTGTTCGTGACACTACCGCATCCGTCAGCCTACTTCCATCTCGAATGCCCAATTTTCGGTGCTTACAAGGCAATGTTTCCCGCTGTACCAGTTCCTCCACCGAGATTAGCTTTACTGGCAGTATTGTTGGCCTGCGCAGTACTTGTGCATGACGAGATGGCTGATTTATCTGCCGCGGAAAGCGTTGAGGCTGTAGACCCTCCTGTCCCAAGTTTCGCTATGGCAGCCATGGCATCAGCTGGGATGGTGAGCGTGGATTGGGAAGTAGCGCCGGCTAGTACTGTTGCGATGTTTGTTGTGCTTAGGACCGAGGCCTGTGCTGTTGCAAGAAGAAAGAGAGAGGCAACGGCGTAGAAATACATGATGTGGTATATTGCAAGAAAATGTTATACAAAACGAACCAGCGTAAAGAGAGTGATAAGAATGTAATAAAAGAGAGTGATTGACGAGAAGACAAGAAGACTAGAGAGTGGTGCTCAACTTATTATAAATGGTAACGCATGAGAAGTTCGGACGGCGCCTGCGGCTACAGATGCTCGACCAAGAACTGTTTCAGCATTTGATACGTCCGAAGCGAGGGGTAAAAGTGTCAAACCAAGTGGGCCGCCTGATCTTCACAATGGTGCGGACAAGCGACACTGGAAGAATTATCCCTTACTCGAATACTTGACATGGCTTCGAGATTTGAGTAAATTTTAAAAAGTTGGTCTGCACCAAACCATTGCACCGAGAGAGGCAATCACGAAGAAGAGAATCTTGGCAAAAGGTTGAATTTCTTGACTTAATATTTGGGCCTACCCAGAAGCCCGCTGTTGGGTGTTCAGACCTGCCCATTATTCAAAATTCCAATAGACTTTTCAATTCTTGCGTCGAACCGGGTGGTGGACGGAGCATGCACGCCAGCTGCTTTGTTGCCAACAAGAACTTTCAAGGGTACATCAGGAAGTGCGGCATACTCATACAGCAACCAGAAGATATCGTTACTGGGACTAGCTCCACAAAGCAAGACCAGCAACTCTTGCGAAGGACAGGATGTTTCCCTTGGTATAAAGCCACATTCTTTGAGAAAGCAGATGTAGACTAAATAAGAGGGAGTGTAGTTTTTCTGCCATCATCTATAGACATTCGACCCATGGATGAGTGAAGAAGAACGCATATGCTCAAATGGGGTTTCGTCTGGACATAAAAAGCGGCACTTATGAATGTCGACTTTCAACTTACCGTTCGGACTGTTATAATGAAAGTCTCGTGCCGCTTTTTGTCCATCGCGAGGGGTTGGGATGTTAGAAAAGACAGCTTACTTCCGAGACCGGGGTACGAGGTACTGAGATTCGTCTTTCATTGATGCTGTAACTGTGCCTGAACTCCGTGTCATACCCATTTCCATTCATGTATCCTCCAAACGCCATCCATAGTACATCACATCTTTTCACGCTAGAATAACATGTTAGCATCTAATTAATATTTCAGACGAGACGAGGCTCACTGTCTAGGAAATCTGCCGCCATTAATAACTCCAAGCACAGCTCTGGTGGAATCTCCATGTCTGGCACATCTTCGCGATTTCGGTTTCTGTAGTTGTAATAGAAGTATTCGGCAACTTTCTCAAGGACGATTCCGCTGTTGAGAAACGAATCAGTTCAACGTGCGGTATGAACCCTGTAGTGGCTTCCTTGGTTTGACTTGGGACAGGATACGGAGCCTCAGATCAAGTGTATGAGCATCATCCAGCGTCACTACTTTACCCTGAGGCAGAAGAGGGTCTGTCCGCAGGTTCTTGTTGATATAATCATCGACTGCTGTCACCCTTGCTCGGCCATTTTGTATATATATTGTCTCCGGTGTGCGTATTTAAAAATCTTCGGAGTGTGATGCAAAAGTACGTACTTGATCTCTGCGAGTTGACATCGCCCAGTGGTTGATTCAAGAAACCCACCTGTGTTTTTGCAATGTAAGTATTCTGTTTTGGACAGAGTCTTTGAGGCGGGAGCGAGGAAGGAGGGAAGGAAGGAAGGAAGCGACGTACTGTTAGGATCGAGCATTCTCTTAATGGCTCCGCTAATACACGCAGCTTCTCGCAAGACAACGAACTCAAAGCCATCGCTGGAGATCAGCGTGACATACTTGCTAGGTGCTTGGCTTTGGCTGGAGCTGGCCATGGTTGGCAGCTCTGGTGGTGTGTGTTGGTAGCTTGGAGGTTCAAGATGCTGCAAGACGCGACTCTGTGAAGGACGTGACGCCAAGCATTTTGAGTTTTCTGGCCTGGCCTTGATCAGTTACGAGTAGCTTCCTGGCCTACCTAGCCCCTGATTTGGACCTTTCCATTGCGAACTTCAATTAAGTTCGCACTCAGGTGCAGACATCAAAAGATCTGTGCAAATACTCGTAGAAAGGAGGAATCCCATGGGTAACTCTTTTTCTCTTTTTCTGTTTTCCCCTTGAGTTATTGTGAAGACGAAAGGCTCCCCATGTAGTGGGAATGGGATTACTGGTTACGTCGAACCCATGTAAGGACTAGGCCTAGCCTAGTACCTAATTTACGATAGGCACACGCATAACACACACTACTCCGTAATATTAATTATACATGCACAAAGCGGATGCGGGCTCGAATGGAATCCGTGAAGCCGAGGTCGAATGTTAGTTGTTGAGGTTTTAGTTGATTATAGGGCTGACGTAGCAGTCAATTCGAGGGCACTGTGAAGACTTTTATGCCCATTTCATGGTTCATGGAGCTACTTTATCAGTACCTCTCAGGATTCCATCTCGATAAGTACCTTAGAATAGGGCAAATATACAAGACCCGTGTACCTAGTATATCGGTACGTTATTAAGGTTTTATAGTGCTGCCCCTGGACTGGAGTCTGAACGGCGCTCGACGGCTTGCACGGTAATCCCGATCTTGCTTAGCCCAGCTTCAGCTTCAGCCTCAGCCGTCGCATAAAGTTGTGCATACGGACGGAGTACAGTACTGTATGGATAAATTATGTCAGACGGTCGGTGTGGGTGTCGGATACGGGGTAACTACTCGAGTAATACGGACTGTACCGTACGAGCACCTATCAAATTTACTTCGTAGCTATCTTCAAGTTCTGGGATCTTCCAGTCGGTCCAACACTGCGGAGGCAACTCCTAGCTAATCTACGCATTCGGCTCCTTTTAAGTGGAACACACATCAGACAGTGCAGTGCAGTGCGCTTGGGCCCGTCGGTCTCCAGGAGACAAAGAAAGTCCGAATCTCGACCTTCCTCACTTCACCGGTGCAACGAGCGAGCAGTGCGGAGATCCTGCCTTGTTTCATTCGCATCGCATTCTTCACGCCTCTCTTCACCTTCCTCGCCGTCGTCGTCGTCGTCGTCATCTTCTTCTTCTCTTCTTGTTATTCTCCTTCCTCCTCTTCCTCCACCTATGGAACTCGCACCTGGATCTTTTGCTGCTGCTACCCTCTTTTCGCGTTGAGCGTCCTTCAGTCACCATGATGTTGCAGGATGTTCTGGGCGTCGTGCCGCGCCTTTTCATTCATATCTACAGAACTCTACTCAATAGGTATGTGTGACAGTGTGCCGCCATGCTCTAACTCACCCACCAAACGGCCTCATACATGCGGCGTATAGCTAAGGATGGCGACCTAGACACTCCTTATTCGGTCTGCTCAGACATATCCTGATTAATATGACCTTTATCCTCATCTGGATTACCACTTTCAAGAACGGTATGCATTCTGCCTGCACTTTGAGTTGGACCTTGAAGAGCTGAACCGTCTCCAGCCTACCGCATAGATTCCTCTATCCGACCCCATATCCGAGTCAACTACCTCGAGCGAGCCGATCACCGAATATTCGATATCAACTTTACTGGCCTCTCAATACAATGCATATGCGCAGTGTTTGGCTATTCGTGGATGTATGCGCTTACGAGAAGACCAAAGCTTTCCATACTAGCCGCCCTCCCTCCTTTCCTCCTCAACATTCTCTACGCGGGAACACACACTCTCTGTCAACCACTTGATGTTTTTGTAGGTGCCCAGCGTCGCAGGGAAAGGTCAAAACTAACTTTGTTAGGCGTGGCTCTCATATGGCGTTATTCACTTCATCTCTCCCTTCTTCGCAGCATTGTGGCTCTGGCTGTTTGCGTCCCCCGGAGTTGTATCCATATTCGCATGGTGTTTTGGCATTCAGAACTGCCTGGGGATAATTACCCATCTATCTTTCCCCACTGCGGCTCCTTGGTACGGCGATCAATATGGATATCCTCTACCCCCGGGAAATTACAGCATGCCAGGTTCTGCGGCAGGCCTAGTCCGTGTTGATGCAGTCCTAGGGACTCACATCTATCAAAATGCGTTCAAGGCATCCCCTCTCGTGTTCGGCGCCTTTCCATCCCTGCACGGAGCATTCAGCTGCTGCTGCTTTTTGTTCGTCGCACGGTATTCTCGGAGAGGGACATTTCTTCTTGGATTTTACGTATTATGGCAGTGGTTCTCTACGATGTATTTGCGACATCATTGGCGTATCGATCTGCTGGGGGGTCTTTTGTATTCGGCATTTGTGTTTTCGATATTCTACAGGAGTTTGGTACGCATTGATAAAGCGTATGCTTTTGGGGTTTCGGGGGGAAATGGCTGGCAGCGACTTTTTGAGGGAACGCGGTTGCAATACGCATTTGATACGCAGCCGGAGAAGGACTACGAACTTGTTATGGCCTCCGATTCAAGCACCGAGGAAGGGAGCGTCGATTCCAGTATCGAGCACGGGCGGAGGGATGGAGACTTGGAAGCAGCTTGGGTGCAGGATAGTCTAGGGGGTGCAACGTGGACCACGAAAGATCCAACGCAGAACAGATAGTAGGGGGTACAGGGCCGAGCTAACAAACAGTATCAAAAGTCCTCAAATAATATCGAAGATTGCCATCCAGTATCATGGATCCACCAAACGCTCCGGGAGCTCCGGAACACTTCATGAAATGATTTAATTATACCCAACGCCTTTGGCCGGGTTGCAGCCAGCAACTCGAGTAACATAGTAATAGATGCCGAGTTGAAAACTCTTAATAATCGAAAGCAAATGTTGTTCAGAACAGATCGGTCCCAATATGAAGTAGGCCTAGCCCGTTCGTAGACCGCGCCGGAAGCTTAAAGACCCCTCATTACTACACGTGATAATTGTCTTATTGCATCTGGATGGTGGATGTGTTGATCTTTGAATTTATCCCTGTTCACGTGTAATCACAATTGAAAGCGCAGTTCTTGCGAAACAAAACCCACACCTTTGGCCATATGTTAATAGATGAACGTTCATAAGCAAAGTAGGACAGAAATTACGACACGAAAACCAATAGATTGATTTAAAAGGCTTAAAAATATATCTTTCAATACCTATAGATGACAACTTTGTAAACCCCTTTGCCTCAGGCGCAACCCCCAAACTTTGACTTCTTTATTCACGAGACTTCACCTCCTCCCGACCTCCAACCAACCACAATGCGGCCTCTCCGTATCCCCTCTCGCTATGGACTCGTATCCCACATATTCCAGAGAGCATATACGCCCTCAATCGTCTCCCGATTCCACCGTACAACCAAGCATTCATCACGCGCCCCCTCAGACTTTCTCTCTACTGACGCTAAACCTGGATGGCGCTCATTTACAAGACGAACTGGTGATGGTGGAAAGACTAGTTCTGAAGACGCATCGAGAGGAGAAGTGTCTGCTCAAGCGAAGCATGGAAGGAAAAACGCAAACCGCCTGTTTAGGCACTTCCTGACAAACCCTCCAGGTCGCGTCAATGCATCCATGCTGGCTGTCCGTATCGGACGGCTCTCAACCAGCAACCAAGTCAGGAAGAACCACACGAGTGGCATACCACAATCCATGACTTCCGAGACAGAGAATTCGACTTCTGAATCTCCAGCACGCGTGACGAGGACCGATGAAGAGAGCGTCGAGGCAGAAAAGAAGGTCCCCGTGCCCAGTCCCGGATTGCTCGCCGGCAAGCGCTGTCTTGTTACCGGTGCTTCTCGGGGTATCGGCAAGGCGATTGCGAAGCGTTTTGCGGATGAGGGCGCGAGGTGCGTGCTTGTGGGACGGAAGGGCGAGACGTTGCTGAGTGTTGTGCAGGAGCTGAAAGGGTACGAGGCTTCGACTCAAGAGAAAGATCTGAGTAAGGGTCATAGGGTTGTAGAGGGAGACGTTGGGGATGTGCAGTTTTGGGAGGGGTTTAGGAAGGAGGTGCTTTTTCCCCATGTGATCTGATCTGGTATTTGGGAAGGCTGGCTAATTGGTGTGGTTGGTGACTTGAAGAGTAATATAGATATCCTGGTCAATTGTGCGGGTGTAGCTCATTACTCGCCTCTGGTTGCCACGAGTTCGACGTCTATAGAGAAGACGGTGCAGACTAATCTTCTGGGGACGATGCTGGGATGCAGGATGGTGGGCAGGAATATGATGAAAAAGCGTGCAGGTGAGTGTCCTCCTGCTAGGAAGTCGTCCTTTGAGTCTTCAACGTGGGCTGATGAGAAAGCAGGTTGTATTATCAATGTAGCATCACTGCTAGGTCTGAAAGGAGGGAAGGGTAGTGCGGCGTATGCAGCAAGTAAAGCTGGAGTCATCGGTCAGTCGTGAAATCTATCAGATCCTTTCATACTAATTGCTCCCAGCCTTGACGAGAGCATTGGCAGCAGAGCTGGGAGAGAAGAACGTTCGAGTAAATGTCATTGTACCAGGCTACGTGGAAACGAGTATGACGAGAGGTATGTTTGCCTCATATAAAATACATTCTTTTATTCCTTTTGGCTTGCCCTAAATGTCATCCTTCTGACCAATTGCTTTCTAATATACAAAGTACAGCCATGACGCCTGATGCACATTCTGCAGCCGTAAACGCCATACCCCTTAAGCGGTTCGGACTGCCTGCCGAAGTCGCAGATGCCGCTGTGTTTCTGGCCACAAACCAATACGCAAGTAATTGTGTCCTGAACCTTGATGGTGGATTGAGTGCCACATAAGCCCATATCCTCTTTAGTACTCGACGCTGAAAACCATCCATATCGTAAAGGCATTAGGAGAGACAGCCACCATTTCACATTTTGAAGGACATGATAGCAGATCAGTCGTCAATGACGATAGCTCCATCGTCTATGACTATAGCGTTGTCGGTGCTACCATCTCCATTGGTTGCAATCTTCACCCTCTTCGGCGAGCTTCCTTCTTCTACTTCCGAAAACAGTCTCTTGGTACCATTGGATACAGTCAAGCTTCCGTTTGTCGTCGTTGCTGCCACAGTCCCATGGGTGCCATTCGATGGCGGTAAAGGCTTCTTTTTCCGATGAATAGGGGAAGCTGGTGCATCGCTTTCTGCGTCTGCCGATGCAGGTAGGTCGACTCCTTTGATTGGCCTGTCTCCCAAAGTTTCACTTGTAAAGTCAGCCGGATGTACGGGGGGCTTTTCTGTGGTATAACTTACGATTCTTGTACACTGAGTACGAGATTAACTCTAGGACCTTTGGGATTCATGTCATCCTCGTCAATAACTGTTAAGAAGCTGTCGCTTTTGATACCTATAACATGTATATTAGTATAGAAAACAAAATATAATTCTCAGAGACGTACCTAGTTCGCCAAGCTTCTTTGTCAGATTGTCGGTTTCCTCGACATCGTACAGGAGAGCATCGCCGTGATTTACCACTATCTCCTCACCATATCCTAACTCAAGCCGCAAGAAGTCCTCCACTAAATCGTTGAGAGTAGCCCGTGACATGTCAACGAGTAGTTGAACCTGTGCCACGCTACAGACCGGACAGTCTGGGTTTGGGGCTCTGTATCTGTCCGAAGATAGGAGTCGCTCGGGCGCAAATGGTGATAGAAAAACTTCTTTCGTGGCCGAGAAATCGCCCCGAAGGACTTTGAAGGACTCGAGAACGCACAGTCCAGCGACGATTGCATTTGTTGTTGCAATTGCAGGGATTATGTTTCCAGCCATTTGTTTGATGTCGAATCTGGACTTGGTTTCGATTCCAAATACTAGCGACCTCAGGTTCGCGCTTGCCGCGACGAAATCCAAAGTATCCTCATCGTCTTTGTCGAATGTGATGGTAGGTTCAGCCGAGTTGCCATTTGATTTAGAAGGCTTCATCTCTTCAAATCTTCGACTCAGACGTTCCAAGCTGTGAATGTCAACCACCATCCCATAAAGAAATATAACGTGCTCACCTGTCCTTGAAGACTACGACATTCTCATGAAGATTCCACGCTCTCTGACCATCCTTCAATAACTTCTCCTTCGATAATTCCGTCTCAGCAGCTTGTTCAATGATGCTTGCATAACTCAAAGCCTCTGGAGGCCGCCGTGTCTTCCACATCTCTTCCATAGATCTCAGCCGAATAACATCATCGTGGTAAACTTTATCGAAGAGTAATTGTGGAAACGATGGAGTACCCATAGATTCCTTGATCTTTTTCAGAGCTTGTGATTCTTGTCGCAACTTCTCAATTTCCTTGGCTGGTGATGACGTTAGCTCGGAGAGCTCATAATGGGCAACAGTGTTATATGCGTACCATTTTCAGAGTCTTCCGAGTGATCCATCTCCACGGAATCATCTTCACTAGCTCCAAATACCTCACTACCACAATTAGCATTCGCCATGGCCAGCTTAATCACACGGTCTCCTACCTTAGCAAATAGCTTTTCGCCCAAACGATACAGTGAATCGGTTGACTTGGCGTACTCCTGATTGTGCAGACAGGGAAGCTCTTCGGTGTCTCCTTTGGCGCGCAATCGTAACAAGCTGTCACGCCCTTCTTGATGACCTGAACCTGACCGTTGAATCCCGTAGTGCCACTTTCAATAAGAGGGACTTCGGCTGCTAAGCACATCTTATTTACATGCCGCCTAGCCTCCAGGTTGTCTAAAGCGTTGAAAACCATTGTAAACCCCTTGAACCAACGCACATTGAACTGGGGATCCTTGATGTTGGCATGATGGGCCTCCAGCTTCACTCTCGGGTTGAATGCATGCGCTGCCTCCTTCGCCACTAAAGCCTTTGACTTCTTGATATGTTCGTGTCGAAAGAGGAACTGCCGATTTAGGTTGCTTAGATCGATTGTATCGAGGTCAACGATGTGAATTTCGCCGAAGCCAGTAAGGACGAGATTCTTGAGCAGTTCGCAGCCAATACCTCCAGCGCCCACCATCAGTATTCGTGCCTGGGAAGATTCGTTAGCCATGATTCTCAAATTCACGAGGCGCGTGCTCTTGGGTGTTGGTGTATCTCCGCAGAGGTCTTGTGAGGTCGGCAAAGTAGTCGAATATCGGCAGAACTGTGACCGCCCAAGAGGGAATCTCTAGATGGCTCGGAAAATAGGATTGGCTAGGAATCTTTGCCAAAGACTGGGTTGTGTGAGAACTCGCGGCTTACCTCCTTCACCATGGTGTTGAGTGGTGATCCAAAGGACTGGTTATTAAAGTGGTCGCGCTTCATGGCTGGGACCATTGAAAGGTTGCCGGCGACGCGCCTGGACGATTTGAGAGAAGATGAGGGGGATTGAGGTGTGTTGGAGATGTTGCCGGGCGTTGCGCCTCAGCGGAAGGTTAGAAGTATTAATAACGGGGTGGACAAGGCAAGGCTTTGAGCACAAGCACGCGTTTTAACCGAGGTTTGACCGAGTTGATAGAGATAGAGACAGACACGAACACGACACTCCGCTCCTTATCAGACTGGCTACGTACTGTACTGTATGTGTATGCACTATAGCACGGACCGTTTCACTTATCTTCGTCAATTCGAGCAAGAGTTCCAGTGTTTTCTAATAACTGTTGATGTTCGATTTGCCGGGAAGTTTCTTACACTCGTTTGGAGCATTTAGTTTAGTTGTCTTTGTTGTCATGAATGAGAAATTCTGAACTATTTCTCTTCCCCCCCACTTCGTAAACATTAACCCTCTTCTCAAATTCTGTACTGTTTAGGACCAATTTTGGGCTTTATTCGCTCTTCTCCAGTACCTTTCCCTCACATTATGTCCGATGATGAAGCGGACCCAGATCTCCTAGACTTTCTCCGCAATCACTACCAGAAAGCTTCCCTCGCACCTGAGATCCCCGAAACGCATGTCTTAGACGGGGCCGAGTACGTGTACGACAACTCCATTGATGTAGCTCTCGATTCGCAGTCATGTCGAGGCGCTGCTGCTATGATATATGAGCAGATGCAGAAGAAGGCATACTCGACGAAGACATGGGCATCACATGAATTCCACCCGCAAGCGAAGGACGAAAGCACTGTAGACTTTATCTTCACCATGGATCTCTTGAACTTTTCATTCTGGTCCGAGAAGGACGACGAAGAGCGGTTTGCTGTTGACTACCAAGGCAAAAGATGGACTGGCTACAAAAGTTTGGTTGCTGCGTTGCAACGAGCGCTCGAAGATGGTACTGCTGACCCCCCTGCTCTGCCCTATTGCAAGCTAATTTTAGTCGTCTGTAGATATTCCAATCACATCTCCGGATTTCTGGCGAGATGAAGACAGGTGCACCGAAGAAGTCTTAAGGCATGTTTTCAGAAGTGCAACCGAGGAGGAGATTCCTCTGTTTGAGGAGCGAATGCGGTGTCTCCGAGAAGCAGGCCAGGTTCTATACGAGGTGTGAACCAATGCATTTGTACTTTTTTGGTATCTCATAGCTGATGTCTAACTACAGAAATACCAATCAAGCTTTGCTGAATGCATAGAAACTGCCGCTTGTTCTGCAGCCGCTCTGGTCAATATACTCGCGGCAGATTTCCCCTGTTTCCATGATGTGGTGCAGTACGAGAACCGCAAAAGCGTGCGGATCCTCAAAAGAGCTCAAATCTGTGTTGCAGATCTTTGGGCAGCATTTGACGGTCAGAGTTTCGGGGAGTTTCACGACATCGACAAGATTACGATGTTTGCAGACTATCGAGTACCCCAGCTTCTGAATACCCTGGGGTGCTTATGGTACAGCCCAACTCTCGAGACCGCGATTCGGAAGAAACAGTTGATAGAGAGTGGCCATCCATGGGAAGTCCAACTTAGAGGTTCGTCGAGGGTACAATACTAGGCGAGCATACACTGACACTTGGCCAGGCTGTAGTATCTGGTGCGTAGAACTGATCCGCAGAGAGATTCTACGGAATCATCCAGATGCCAAGATCAATGCTATCCTGATAGATTTCTTTCTCTATGATACAATGAAGGAACGGGAGGTGGCTGGGCAAGAAAAGATACTCCACCATAGAACTCGCAGTATATGGTATTGATTGAACATGATGCTGTATCTCATCTCCATTACAGTGCCTCCGCATGCCGTAAAATTCGTCCGATTATCACGCACGTTCCCTCTAAAATTCTTTCTTTCATGAAGCTAATACTCATCAAAGCTTTCCAATGATCTGTCCTTCGTTTTCTACCTTCAGAATGCTTTGTGAAGCTCGAGAAAGGTGGGCAGAATGGCCCCTGGTGCCCCTTAGACTTAGTACTTCCCCACGGTAGCTCAGGGTGCGGTTGGCAGACGCTTTGTTAGTGGTATGGCCAGCTCTTGTAAAACACAAACACCTTCGAATCTGCTTGCTATTATGCCGTGTTATTTGACCGTCTTGGCTGCAAGTAGCATTCAAAGTAAAGTGATAATATTTATTTCAACATTGGTCTCGAGGTCTAATAACGCCGATCTACTATGCTACCAAGCCCCAATGCCAACCCCAAAACCCCAAGCGCCTTCTTATACAGTATTGCCAATATTTACATACATGTCTTTCTTAGTCAAATCCATCACACAAATTCAGTCCCGACCATCTGTCTATTTGCTTATATTTACAGCAGGGTTGAAGAAGGCGCACGCGGCGGAAGTCTCGTAATCGGCGAGCAAGGTGAAATGAACTCTCTAATCAATATATTTCTACAACCGGAGATGGAAGCTGGTGTTGAAGTTCAAGTGGGGACCATTTAGCAGGCGTTTTCCTGCGAGTACTCGGCTTGCGCCCATGAGTCTCTGCTTCCTTTTCTGTACTTGCTAGATTCTTTTCGCTCGATATGAGGCGCACAATATATCCCAAAGGATCCTTCAACGGCCGACCCTTTGAGTGGACGGTGGTAACAAATCTTTTGAAGTTTTCGGTCGACAGTTGGTCCAAGAAAAGCGGTACCAGATCGTATCCCAGCAGGGCCAATTCAACTTGGATGTCCCGTATTTTGCTGTTTCGAAACTGTCTAATGCGATGAACTTCAATCTCTCGATAGCCGCTAGCAATGGCAGACTCGATGTCATGAAGTTCTGTCTGCAGGAATTGGAGTCGGCTGGATCGAAAATGTGAGGTATTCCTATCCACCTCGGCTTTCCGCTCCAGCTCAAACGCTGTAAACATTCTTAGCCGATGCAGTGCTCTCCCGGTAGCTTTTGTTTCAAGAGGTTTGATGTTATCCTTGTTGCAAGAGCTGGCAGGTGTTGGGTGGGCGCTGCGCTCGCAGATTTGATAGAGCTCGGGTTGAATTCTCTCAATGGTCTTGCTCAAATCCGAGACGAAGACTTCGTATCGATTGATGGAATCCTCGAGAGACGTGATTCGTACCCAGCGTATGAGGTCTCGTAACGTGTGGAGAGATAGAAAGGGCGGTAGAACTGGGTTTTTTAAGTCGAAGTCGATGTTGCACAAAAAGAGGAGTCTACGGAACGAAAACCGAAAATCCGGACCGAGGTCTGCAAGTAAGGTTTGGGCATGTTCCCAATATTCCCAAGTAGACAGAATCACTCCCAGAAGATTGCGCGCTGCTATGTAATCGAACCGAGAAACGCAAGCTTGGACAGCGTTATGGAAAGCACAGGGAGGCATCACATGGCCCTCGCGTAGACACGCCCTGATGAATCGAATAGTTGGCCTGACCCCTTTCAACTCATACGACCCCCTGATAAGAGACTCGAAGATAGCAGGTGTTCGATCCACCTTTTGATATAGAATGGTACCCACGCGTCTGACTCTGTTGGTCATAGCCCATTCGAGGGTTTCAGGAGAGGATAACTGAGATATGGTCCTGCGTTTAATCTGCATGCTTCCATCGGCCACAGTCATGCAGTCAATTGTTTTCTGAAACCCGATAGGGTCATCCGCTGCGATGCAGCGGTCAAGCATGAGCTTAATGGTTCTTTCGTTTGGTTTCATTTTGCTCTGGTGGAAGGAATCGACAACGACTTGTGCAAGATCATATTGGTGCAATCGTGTGAATTCCCTTATCAAAATATTATATGTTCCGATGCTCGGTGGGGTGGTTGAGATGAGCAGATTGTAACATATCTTTGCAACGAGTAACTGAATATTGGACCGATCCGGAGTTGTGCTTGTACACGCTGTGACTATTGACTTGTGCAATGCAGTGCGCTGCTCGTAAGAAATCTCCCCCCTTGAATAGGCCGGCATCCGAACAATGGAAGTCTTTAGTCTCTCTATTCGTTGAGCCATTTTCATTTTCTCCATATCAAGTTCAATACTGGGTGAAGTCGTGCCGGCTCTAGCAATGGAAAACACATCCATCCTGGATAGTAATTGATCAACGAGATTGCTGACCAGTTCCGCAAGTTTGTCCTTATATACGTTTCTGAGGGGCTCGCGGGGTGTGAAGTATTCGGAAGGACGTGCTTCGACATCGTCTTCATCGTACCATTCCTCGCTCTGTCCAGGTGAAGAAGGTGGGTTTTCTGCTGCCACAGCATGGTTTTCAGGAGGGGTAATAGCGAGCCTCCCGACCGTATTGTTCCATCTCCTCAAACTTCCACTTCCGGGTTCGTAACTGTTCCAAGATCCTAGTTCATCGCTGGCACGATAATATTCTAGTTTGAAGTTCAGTTTGATGGCTTTCCGCTGACCATATGTGCGGTCAGGGATGGCTGTTTTCTCTATGGTCTTCCCAGCTTTAGCCTCAGCAATAACTCGATCCCATTCTTTCCTCCTGTCCTCCTTGACCCTTGCATCTGCAAAGACAGCAGTGGCGAGTATTGTAGAGTAACATGCCGTGAATAGATCTCCAACTCTGAGACCCCGTTTGCTTGTTGCTGTTGTGGTTCGACGAGCTAAAACTGCCGTGGCATGGAGACATGAGCTACATCGACAGGAGGATATGGTCGCAGCGCGAGACCAAAGGGCTTGCATGGCCGTATCATGCTGAGGACATTATATCGCGGGCAATTGATGCTGTCGGGTTGCCAAATTGTCCAGGGTGTTGGAATTGGTTCTCGTTCATGGTGGTGGTTCGATCTGGTGGATCACCGGCCGGGAGTGAAGATTGACTGGTGGTGCTGCCGCTTTACAGTACTGTATCAATATTTCTAGACAAAACCAAATTACCCCTCCACCATCAGTTACAAAACTTGCATTACCTCAGGAACGGACGAACCACATATTTAAGTACGAATCACAAATATGTTGACCCTGACTCTCACTGCAGACTTGGAGGGGTAAGTGATGCTCTAGTCATAATGTAGCGAGTGCTAATAAGCTTGGAACAGTGTGACTGAGTTGAGGCCGGACGACACGCCCGAGGGGCCATTCTGGTACACGTTCAAAGTCCAGTGCACCTCTTGCCGAGAGGTACATCCAAACTTTGTGGATGTTAGCCGCTTCGTAAGTTGCGAAGCAGACTTAATTGAAGAAGCCGTTCATGGGACTAATTCTGAGGCAGGAAGCGAACGACATGAGCGGCAGTCGAGGGGAGGCAAACTTTGTCTGGAAGTGCAAGTCTTGCAAGGTAAATAAAGCCTCTACGAAATCATATATGAAAATTGACGCGTCCTCCTCCCTTAGAGAGAGTCATCTGCAACGATCAAGATACCCCCCATCCCATATCAACAGAAATCCCCACCAACGCGCCAGAAGATCATCGAGTTTGATTGTCGAGGGTTGGAGTTCACGGAATTTAAGCCAGAGGTATGAAAGAAGTCTTGTGAATTTGTCGGTATCCAAATCCTGATGATGATCTTAGGGTGATTGGCTGGCCACTGGTCTTGAGTCTGGCACGAAATTTACCGCTATTGATCTCACGGAGGGGGAATGGTTTGACTATGATGAGAAAGCGGGAGAAGAAGTTAGTATCAAGGACTTGAAGTGGGAAATACGAAGGAATTGAAGATACTACGGGCTCTCGGTGAGGAGGGGAAGGGACAAGCTGCTATACCAGATGCGTCATTGCTGGGCTCTTTTTATAGATATTTAAAGAAGCTTGCAATTGCAAGAACAGGTTGTATCACACTGATTGGCATACAAGGTGCCATCATGCCTTATTACTTGAATTTACTTCGGATGAACCACTATCTGGTGATATGCACAGTCTGGATATCGGAGATATTGACTGCAAAAGAATGTTTGTTAGCAGCTCCACGCCGAAGTCCGCTATGCGAAGCTTCTTGATGATAGTTCCAATTACTATATTGTCAGTGACTCATTTGAATGCTGAAGTAGTTGTTGAACACATCTGCTTCACAGCCTCGTCAAAGCCCATGTCAGCCTTGCGATCTAAAAGCAGCACCGACCTTCAATCCGCACCAGGAACAAAATGAAGCTAGTCGCAACCTCAAGTTTAATGAGCAAGGCAAGGCGCAAAATACCCCACGCGCCCTCTCCAAACAACACCAACCCAACCTTCAAGATGAGTAACGTAAATCTGCCTTCCTACATAATACCTGCCTACAGAACGGATAGCTGACTTGCATTTCTAGTTCATGCCCATCAACCCGCGGCCGATGCTGCAAAACCTGTATGTCCAGTCCCTCCCACACCCACAGTTTTGCGAGCACACGAGGACGATGTGCTGACGGAGGGTTTCATTAGTGTCAACGAGGAAGTCGTCATCCGTCTCAAATGGGGTCAAACCGAGTACAAGGGCCGTCTGGTTAGCATCGACAGCTACATGAATATCCAGTTGTCGGGTGCGGAGGAGTGGATTGATCAAGAGATGACGAGTTCTTTGGGCCAGGTCCTGATAAGGTATGTCGAAGTGTTTTACGTGGAGGTGTATTGTATTTGGAGTTCTAAGAAGGGGTTTGGGGGGGTCTTGTTGAATAACCGAGAGCCTGGACTGATTGTGTCTGTAGATGCAATAACGTTTTATGGATTCAAGGGGCGAACCAGAACAACGGCAATGGGGATACAAAGATGGAGGGTTGATTGCAACATGGAGGAGGAAGTGTTGATGTCGCAACATGCTATCTGTGAGGTATTTTTCAGGCCTAGCAAGAAGGGAAGCCTCGGGTATGGACATTGTCAATGTTCAGGGAAAAGTTTCGTCCAACAATGGACAAGGCGTTTAGAAGCAAGAGGCTTTGCTGAGACATCGTGGCAGAACGGATTTTTGATACCATTCTCTTGGCATCCAGACCATTACTTTTGACAAACTGAAGTGAGACTTCAAGCCGCTCCTAAAGCACTATCTTTTCCCCCCAAAAGAGAGCATATCACATAAGGCAACCAACTTTCCGGCTGCTTCCAACCTCACTCATTCCGAGCCTCATTCTCTTTTCGGGTCCAACCATGACGAAAGCTTCCACCATCCACTCATACCAGACTTTTCGATCATCCGTTTGCCTCCAAATACTGACCTCCAGCTCCGAATCATCAGGATAGTAAAGGGGATTCTACCGACATTGTTAGCTCTCTTCTCAGAGAGAAGATTTCCAGGCACAACATACCTTCAAGGGAAAGAAAATAGGAAACCATGATATCATGTCCTTGCTTTTTTCATCAATCGTGTCGGGTCTCGTGCTCAATTCGACCTTTCCTTCCACACCTCCGTCGTAAAGAACTGCCTCAAAATATCCTGCCAATCCATTTACAACACCTCTATCCCTGCATATAAACTTCATCCTGGAATACCTCGCGTTGTGCTCATTGGCACCATCACCGCCAGACATACTACCTCCTCCGCCTCCGCTCACGCCCCCACCTCTTCTAGCTTCGGCTATGGCAAGCGTCGACTCTGGGAGAGGGTGAACAAACTCCCATACCTGTTGAATACGTGGATGATCCGGGACCGTGGTTGCAAGGTAATCAATAGCATGTAGCATGACGACATACGGTGTTTCTGTGGCCGTGGTATCGGTGACTGCTCGATGCGAAATATCGGCATGCAGACGGGGAGCGAGGATTGGGGTGAGATGAGCAGTGTAAGAGCTTGGGATCGAAATGCCGAATTGTGGAGCTAATACGTGCTGCACACCATCCAAACATTCTGGAGAAAGTTCGTTATCGGCGAACGATCCCAGAAGCTCAGAAACCAGAATGTCAACCTTGCCGTACGACGATGCTGGAGAAGTGGTAGTCGTTGGGTTGAGTAGCGGTCCCTTCCAGGCCCGCATGTCGCTCTTGACCACGTTGACCACGCCACCCCAATCCATGTCATTGTGTCTCTGCAGAAGAACGTATGCATTAGGGTTCTTCTCGACAGCCCATACTTCAACAGGAACCCCTGTCATGGCACTTGCTATCAAAGCACGCGTGACAAGTGGGCCTCTACCAGAGCCAGCGACAGCGATTACCACCGCACCATTCGAACTGGAGGTCGGCTTGTTCTGTTTAGTCCAGTCGGACAATGCTTGTGCAATGGCACGCTCATACCAATCGTATTTGACAGGGTCTTTCTCGAAAACTTCATATGTAACAGATTCCAGATTATCTGTCAATGGCTGGAGAGGTGCCTGGAGATAATCTTGGTAACCAGATCCAAACTTCTCAAGGGCTGTCCGAGTTGGTTGGTGCCTCTGAAGATACCTCATATAGATTAAATGAGCCGCAGGATCCTTCTGTTTGGGCTTCGATTTTGGGGCTTCTTTGGAGGCCGCGGTTGCTTCCGCTGGAGTAGGAGTAGGACTAGGAGAAACCGATCTGGATGCATCTGCAACTGCACTGGAGGGTGGAAATCCATCAGCAGTAGCTGAGAGCCGGACTGGATCGTCAAGGCCGGGAACAGGGCCAACGTCGGAGAGTAACAGCCAGGGCGGCTGTTTGAGACGCATATACCTTGATAACAGGGTTTGGTGGCTCTTACTAAAGACTGGGTGTCCCCCTTTGTTTTTTAGGAAAGATGAAGGTGTAAACGACAATAACCGGAGAGGTTCGGCGAACCAGCGAGACTGCAATGACTCGGTTGGAAGCTGGCGGGGAATTCCAAGTGCTACACATGGATATTAGCCGTCGTTCTCTGCCCAACATCATCTAGTCGAGCGGGAAAATTACCTTCAGAGATTTAGAAGTGCTCCGAAGGGTCTCAGCTCTCGAAATAGCTCGATGATTCTTCACGAGGCTGCAAAAAATGGGAAATGGACGATTGTATTGGTTTCTTACCTACTGAAAGTCTTGAATTGTATTTACATACGCTCCGAACGAAATTCCATGCGTCCCATGTCTCAAACAAATCGATGTCTTTGCTCTCTTTTGATTCTCCGGGCGACTGATAATCTCTGGCAAATGGCTGGAGATCTCCTGTCATGTCTTTTACCTCTTCTTGTCCGTACATTGGAACATGAATCGCCATCTGAATATAGCTGCCAATAGTGAGCGCTTCTTGAATTGCACGAGCATACTGGATGATGCCATTATTGTCTGTGGATCCGCTGCTGTAATTTCTGGGCCCTGGAATGATTATATTGCCCACCCCGCAAAATGAAGCATATGCGATCTCAATATTCAGCACCTGCCGTGAAATGTTAGAGATAAAGGGATCCGAAGAGCACAAGTCAATCCATGGGCTGCAGTATCCGATGAGCTGAGAAAGCGTGTCGCTAGGCGTCATAGGGGTATCAAAAGGGGTGAGAGGTGGGATAATCGGTGCGGGTGGGATACTGCTGGTCGTATTTAGATCGTCGGAGGCCTCCAGCCGTGACAGCTCGACGAGGTAGGAAGAGACCAAAGTCAACACCCTTGAGTGGAAATGCGGGCTCGTAATAGGGCTTGTGAGCATGTCATACTAGAAGGGTCAGCGGCTGTCTGCATTTCAAATAGGAGAACTTACTCCAGCATCCTGAGCCTGTCGCAGGACAAATTCCGTCACGGGCAACGGCCGCTTAGATTCATGATGGCCAATGTAAAAGGTGGGCAAGGAATCCTCCAGCGGCGAAGGAGGTTCGACCTCTGCGATGAGAGATTGGGACGTGGTCATGATGGGAGGAGCAGGATGATATTCTCCAAATGATGGGTTGCGCTTAAGGTAAAATGTGGTATGGAAAGGAGTGGAAGGCGTCCTAGGACTTCGTATATATTAGGAGCTGCAAAACCTTGTAAGAGTCTTGCCTATCATGCCGTGGCTCGTGTGCGACATAAAAGTCGATATAGTAGTAGTAGGCAGATGCTTTCTAGGCGGGCACGATTTCCTTGTGTGCCGGTACGGAAGTACATTTTTGGGGGCTAACGGTGGGGTTTTTTACATTCTCGGCTAGCGCGCTTACAGTATTCTTGGGGTCCTCGTCCTTTGTCCTTGTCCACGTTCCCGATAGAAAGCGCAACATCTGTATTTCATGTTCCAAACCCAGTGGCACAATTATTGCAAGTGCATTTCAAGTTGCATATCGACCTGATGTGCACACCATTGTGCACATCCCGAGAAGGCGCGAGGCACATCAATAACCCGCGCAATACCTGGGATCAAGATGTTGTGACAGCCCGAAGCCCATACGATATGATATCGCATTAATTGGGATATAAGATACTTTTTCGACCTCAAGTTGACATTTACTAGGTGGCACTAAGAGGTATTACAATCGTTGTTTTGATCTAGGGCTCCTTTGAAGCACCATTATAGCTCGTTGACTTTGGGACACTATATTATCATATATACAACAACTACTCGTACAGTAAGCCCTTCAAATGGAATTTCGATTTACACTTCCTTGACCGTTTGTCTCACTATCTCTGATCTGCGTAGAGTACACTCTCAAACCGGAGACATATCTTTCTGTCGGTTTAGATCACTGTAGTCATCCTTTCTTTGTATGTTGCTTGCCATCCCTGTTTCCAATGTACCTGTTTTCGTCAAGTGGCGCGTAAGTCCATTTTCCCCTTCTTCATGCACATTATGGCCTTTAGCAATGATAGCAAAGCTGTCTCTCAGAAGAATCTCGTACACAAACAGGGCAAACATAGTCGCGGGGACATTTGTAAAGATGGCGATGGGTGCGTAAGTATTAAAAGCATCTCCGCCATAGAAAATTGCTGCCACGATTCGAGTTCCAAGATCTCTAGCCAAGTTGGTTGCAATGGTGGCCCCAGCGAAACCCCAAACCATGTTCCCATATGCAAGGCCGATGACAAAGGGTGCGGAGAAGGGAGAGACAAATGGATTGGCAGGATCTAGGACGGCCCAGATCACAAGTCTGGAGCTCTGTCAGCTGTTGCCTGAATATTGTCATTGCCCGACTTTCTTACCCGATGAAGCTGTCCACGAAAAACTCAACCAAGAACAGGTATCCATAATTTGTCTCAGTCGGTGCGGGAAAACTACACAATATGCTCCCAGGACCGCCTAATGAGTTGGGACTCAATCCTTTGGCTCGAGTTGCAGCGGCAAGTGCCGTCATCTGCGGGTAATACTGGCCCATAAGTATCATTCCAGCCATGAAAGCCCCAAAGATCTGGGCAAATATATATCTGGGAACTTTGATCCAGGGAAACCTGCGATATGTCAGTATATATTGTTTTGGGTCTGATATTCGAATAGATACATACCCTTGCCAAAGCGCAAAGCAAAGCGTTACTGCAGGGTTAAAGTGGCCACCAGATGTCGAGCCGCAAATAATGATGGCAAAGGCGATTCCGACGGCATAAGCCCATCCAATTTGGAATATAGATCCAAATTGCGGCTCTGTCCCGTTCAAGAAGAAAGATGCCTGTGAAGCAATACCGGGATACCTGAAGAGGCTGTCAGAAGAATCCAAGGTTTATGCACCGCGTATCAGGGTACGAACACGTAAAGAAATGTACCAAGAGCCTCAGCGGCCATTTCCCTCATCCATCTTGGCCTCGCATGCTCAAAGTCGAGTCTGCGCTGAGTGACTGGTTTGGGTGGAACAACATTCCGCTGCACGTCAAGATCTCCAAGTCAGCATTGCCTCGTATAGCGAGTTTAGGGGGTCAATTTGATGCTCCACGAGAGTTGGGACATTTCTCAGAGGCGATCGACATTCAAAACATGTTTACAAAGAAACCTTTGCCGAGATGCCTGAAGTAAGGTATATTTCTCCGAAAACAAGACCTACCTGGACATGTCGTTGCACCGCATCAGTCACTCCAATTTCCATATCGTTTGTGTGCAATCTTCGAGCATCATAGCCCGTAGTAGCCCCATCTTCGATATGTGTAGATGCCATCGTAGAAGAACTGTGTCCACTGTGTATCAGGACTTGATAAGATCAAATGGTATGTGGTTATTTTGCTAGGAGCGTGCTGTAGGTGACTTTATACGGCCTTTATGAACTGCGGGGTCCCGGGCGACGCGGCGACCAGAAGTCTGGAACAGAGCTATCTATGAGCCAAGTGGACGTGGATACCAGTAGTCTAGCTGTACCGTTTCCTGGTTTGAGTAGGTAGGTTGACATGGCGCCGGGACACTTTACCCCAGCCGTCGGCATTGCACTTATACCCTTCACCGGGCTGGAACAAAGAAAGAAAAGTGTGTACAGCACGAGCGGCCTTGCACCCTCTGTCTATGAGCACCTATTCCAAATCACACCACTTCTCTGAGCTCTGAGCATCTACGCAACAATACCAGAACAAAGGGGAGAGGGTCGAGTACGGAGTAGATGCCCCTCCTTCTCTAAAGTCCGAATTAGCCAATCAAGACTGGATTCATGACTGTAAGGAGAGAAGCTAGCTTCCTAAATTGTCGACGTCAGCACAACATGGCGGCCATATTTCTATGTGCCGTAATCCGCATTATTACGCCACACGAGCCTCGGCCAATGGAGATACGAGCAGCCGAAACCCAAAGATGGCATTTGTGGCGGAATCTCGATACGGCATCCGATCCGAAGTGGTACATACTCCCGGGCGTCATCGGTTTCTGTGACCGGCATCTACTGGGCAACAAGAATTCAGAAGCAACAAATCCGCAAGCCATCAATGGAACCTCTCTTATTCTGGATGATGAAAGGAATATGAGCTGGATTATAATCTATGTGCTTCCTATCCCTTCTTACCCGTATCTCTGGTGTTGAAACCTCCTCCCTACTGAGTCCTGTCGCAAAGTGGACGTGGACGCTGCGGAATGTGGGTTGTGGGGAAATGCGGGCGCCCCAGATTCAGTCCTCAAATACTGTATCGGCAGATTCCAAATAAACAAAGATACAGAACAAAGAACCTTCCATTCCACATGCCGGACACGTGATCATCGACTTTGAAGCACCCGCTCGGCTTGATACATTGTGAACTAGTGCCGCGGCTTCTTTCCGTGGCTAACAAAGAGAGGGGTGGACGCACCGGATCCATGCATCCGCGTGCGTTTCGATCCATGGCTGTGGGTAACTATTTATCATTGCTGCCATTTTCAGTTGTCGTTGTTTTGTTACCGTGACCAAAAACTGCCCAGGAAAAGTCGAAAGCTGCGGGTAGCTACTGTAAAGCCGTCTCACTCTTTTTAGTGGACTCTTGCTTCTTCCTTGACACTTGGCATTGAATGATAGGTATGTTTACTTCGGTGGACTTTTCCACTTTGGTGAGAAAACTAACCGCAGGAGAGCAAGGGATGCTTTCATCTGTGGTGTGGTATCTCCCTTGAGCTTTGGGAGATACCCTTCGAGCACGAATAATCTACGTTAATATTGTTTTCGCCCTGGAGAGCGACGCCCTGGACAAATTCATGTTATTGCAAAGGGTATTGAAGGAAGAGAAGAACCATATGTAGAGGTGTCCATTAATACTAAAAAGTCTTCACATATTTACTTTCACTTCCTCAAGCAAGAAACCATTGATTTAAGCGAGACCAGGAACAAACAGAATACCTGGCCTTTGGACTACGACTAAAGGTAATCTTAATTATGACTTAGAGTAGATCTATACAAACCGGTCTGCTAATCTAATCTATAAAGAAATCTGTATTAGCTAGGGGCATTATCATGCAAATTCATTTTCATGGTCACTTTGCTTCTCCATCAGACTGGTATTTTCCCTTCCATCCCAGCTCATTCCTCGTGAGCGGCAACGGGAGAAGGTGCGGCGGTCTCCTTTGCTCTCGCTCTCGCGCTGATGCTCTGCTCAAGATCCACTCCTGTGCCAGCAACTTCGCCTCTAACCAATTTCTCGGTAGTGACTAATTGATCTGGTGGAGGAGCTACCCATTCAGAGCTCTTAATTGGGTTGATATGGAGAATGTACATCGTGTCAATCTCCTCCAAAGTTCGCCCCTGTCCTTCGATTACGAAGAAGTAGACCACAGCAGCAGCAAGGAACAAGCACCCGGCGAAGATATATCCATAGCGAAAGTCGATATCGCCTACGATGAAAGGCGTGAAGAAGGCCAGGAGGAAATTCCACAGCCAGTTTGAAGCTGTGGACATTGCCATAGCTGTAGATCTGTAGCGGGATGGATACACTGCCAATTATTAGAATAGCTATCGCTGATAAGGGGAAAGAGGGGGCATACATTCGGCGCAAATGGTCCAGACAATTGGTCCCCACGTCATTGCGAACCCAGCGATGAACAGGCAGGCGAAAACAATCATCGCCTTCCCTGCATGCGGAGTGTTCTCAGGTGTCACTCGGTCGAGTGAGAAATGTCCAACAGATGCAAAGACCATGAAGCATACAAACATCCATGCAGCACCGAAGACGAGGGACTTTCGGCGGCCGAAGTGTTCCACGACATACAGACCTACGAAAGTGGTTCCTACATTGACACCTCCCAGAATCATTTGTGTAACGTAAGAATTGTCAATCCCTGTGCTCTTGAATATGACCGTTCCGTAGTAAAAGAAGTAATTGGCTCCAGTAAGTTGTTGCAAAGCTTGGAGCGTGATACCAAGACATATTCGATAAGTCATTCTCGGCGCCACAAAAATCTCATACCACTTTTGGTTCTTGTGGAGCATATCTTCATCATGTTTTGCTTTGATTTCAGCAAGCTCGTCTGCCACGACCCTGTGATCCGGGGAGACTCCATAAAGCTTAACCATGGTGGCCTTCGCCCGCTCTATCTTGCCGTTTCGGTAGTCATAACGTGGGCTCTCCGGGAAGAACATGATTCCAAAACCAAGAATCAGGACCCAGAGGAAAGAGATGCCAAGAGGGATACGCCAAGATGCCGTAGTTGTCTTCTTTTCCGTACCGAAGTTAATCTAACAAGAGTCAGTTTCGTGGTGCCACTGAAAGTTTAGGAAAGGGGTTACAAACACAGTTCGCAACGAAGATGCCCAGAGTGATGAAGAGTTGGTAAGTACTGTATGGAAGTCAGACCAGGCAAAGCTTGTGAGCGACAGTAGTAGCTCTTACCTGATTAGCAGACCCCTGATCTGGCGAGGGGCACTTTCACTCTGATACATAGGCACCAAAAGTGAAAGGGCACCCACACCAAGGCCTGCAATCCACCTTCCGACGACGATTTCATACCACTTGGGCGCTGGCGTGGAGATCTGAACGATCAAACCAATGTGAAGCATAATACACCAAGCAGAAATGGACCACTTCCGTCCAAACCTGTCTGCAACAGGGCCGGCAATCAAAGCTCCCATCAGGGTGCCAATGGATAACTGGTAGATTATAAGCAATGGCTATACAGTGAATTTGATACACTTACAAGGCCAACAATGAGCCCAGAGCGAACATTGCTAAAGTGGTATCCATCACCATCTGAATCTCTCTGACCAAATTCTCGTTGAAAAACTGCCATCCCCAAAAAACCACTAATTTGACCAGTATCGTAGCCAAAAATGAAACCTTCAAAAGCACTTAGCAAGAGACTGTGAATAAGTGTGCAGTAAACTTGCCTCCCATAGACACAAACACAGCCATTATAAAAGAATGAAAGGTCAGTGTTGGAATTGGACCGTCGGAGGTAGATCCGGCATGCTGTTGCTTCTCAGCATGATGGGGCTCTTCGTCAGATGAACCAACAGGCTTTCGAGCCCTAAATGGGAGGTGCGAAACAAAGTTCGAGATAGCCATAGTTTGTGATGTTCTGATAGTAGTGTATATTCAAACTGTACTGTTGAAGAAAACAAAGAAAGGTACTTGGCCTTTATATAGTTCTCTGGTGAGGCTACGGAGGTATATCTCTTTGTAGCTGGTACCTTGGCATGCGACATATTTTTCAGCGTGCTTGATGTGCATGTTCTGACACGTGGTCATGCGAAATAAGGAAAAACATACGATTTAAATCCATTATGTTAACTTGTTTCTGGATCTTTCCTCAGATCATCGTTGGACGACACCTTTCGAGCATCAGCTGAGGTCCGAGGAACATGTTACCCCATGGGCCCCCATGGGCCCCCAATTACTAATCCCGCTTTGACTTGAGTGGGCCAGCACCTGGGGTCTCCAAGTATTGGTAGGCTTTGACCTGCCTGCGGTCTGCTTACAGAGTATTAGAAGGGCCGAAAAGGAGAGGCGAGTTCTTGCAATGTAACTCCTAGAAATGATTTCAACTGGCAGTCTCTTACGCGCTTAGCTTGATAAGCCTCACGGAGGCCCGAACATGGGAAAGCCATCTCATCATAAGCAGAATTCGTCCGTCACTTGACTATTCAGAACCCGACATACGAAGTAACTAGGTAGCTTCCCGTAGAAATGGTTCGGTAAACGGATACTCTCATATACCGATCAAAGAACATGCCAAGCAGTACATGTCAAATGTCAGGTACCTAGGTACTCCTGTGGTGGTATCCGGAAACTGCGGATGCTGTTGACAGGCCGAACTTTGCGGGGGATTCCCCGGTTCGGGGTGCTCCCCCGCGGTAACTGGCAAAGTCAATTGGAACACCCTTGCAGGCTCCGGGGCTGATTCGGGGCATTGGCATTCTTGATTCTTGAGGCTTTCAGCGTATACGTCCAGTCTCGATAATGTCTTGACAACCCCTCCTCAATCGGATCAAGAAAAGGGGTTGTCAAGATGTTGATATACTTTGAAGTAGATTTAAAGTGTGGTCTGTTAGGTTAGCTGCTTGTGCTAAGGTAGCTCTTGGTTGGGCTGGGCGCTAAGGCAACGTCTTGTCCGACCGCACGTGACTGTATCTCGCTTCCTCCCAACTAAGTTTAGCGCCAGATCCTCGCCCACAAACATCGCAAGTCGTTCGAAATCTTTTTTTGAACAACGACAATCGACAAAATTTCCTCGTCTTCAACCGCCAACCGCCAAGATGACGAAGATCAACAGCTGTATGTCTATTTTCCCAACCGTCTGCTTCCACACCATTATCCAGATCAAACACAGACTTCAAAATGATGCGTAAAACTAACTGCAAATCCAGCCCTCCACTCCTCGAGAAGAAAGTCGCGTAAGGCGCACTTCGAAGCTCCCTCCAGCGTTAGACGCACTATCATGAGCGCCCCTCTCAGCAAGGAATTGCGCGAAAAGTACAACGTGCGTGTCTCTTCTACCGCCATCCTCCCCGGCTCCCCTAACAATTCCTAGGTTCGCTCCATCCCAATCAGAAAGGACGACGAAGTCCTCGTTGTCCGAGGCTCCAACAAGGGCCGCGAGGGCAAGATCACTTCCGTCTACCGTCTCAAGTACATCGTACACATCGAGCGTGTCGTCAAGGAGAAGTCGTCTGGTCAATCTGTTCCCATCGGTGTCCACTCCTCGAAGGTCGTCATCACGAAGTTGAAGCTCGACAAGGACCGTGAGAGCATACTGGAGCGTATCAAGGCTGGTCGTGAGATCAAGGAGAAGCTGAAGGCGTCGAAGGCATAAATCGGGTCTGGATTTGGCATGATTGTCTTTTGCACTGGGGCGCTAGTCACGGCTAGCTGGAGGTGCTAGACATAGGAATGACAAAACATTATGGCCATTTCACATCCTTCGTGCTTGCACGTCTGGTCTACTGTGAAATGCCCCGGGAGTTTCTCCCAAAGCAAAGTCGTTTTTATGCGACGTGATCTGTTTTGCTATACAATTTTTGCTTTGGAAGGACTGCCCCTCTACTAACAGTGCTGAATCAACCACAGCTTGCATTGCCAATAGAGACTTTCTTTGCCTGACCAACGCGCTATTTTATCTCCCCGCCAGTCTCCTTTACAGGATGTCACATTGGCAAGTTTGAACTAAGAGCGCATACTAAAGACTACTTCTTCAGAAACAGATCTTTAAGCCTGCAGAACCTTCTTTGATGGTGAGAAATATGCATCTTATTACTTTACTTCCTTTCTCAAGTCAAATCAAATTATGTTTCTCCAGTCAAGCAGACTGGTGGGTTCTTTCTTTACCTGGTATTGCCGATGATTGTACTAGCATCTAGACATGTTTGAGGATATCACCGAAATGAACAGTCAAGGTTTATTGCAATCTTGAGTAATGAAATCATATTTCCATTTAATTGTCTAGAATTTCTCGACGTATGGTCGAACATCTGGAACACTGAGTCAGACATTGTTATGGATTCAGGGCTTCTAGAATACGTACCCAGTTCCTGAGTGAAGTGCGATCGGGGTTGGGTATGAAGATACCAATAAGAATCCGCAATCTAAGCCATGAAAGGTCAGCATAAGGATCTCCTATCAAACATTTTCCAACACTATCTTCTTTTCCTCCTTGCGAAGAATGTGGTATATCACTTACAGCATCACTATCAATCTTACCATCTTCAACACCCCTATTAACAACCCAGTCCTTGGTTCGCGAAATATTGATAACACCATCGATAATAGCATGGGCCACATGCACACCCTTGGGACCAAACTCTCTTGCGAGACTCTGACCCGTCGCTCTTAAAGCGAACTTCCCGCTGGCAAACGACGACATATTTGCCGATCCTCGCACGGATGCGGTGGCGCCAGTAATAATCAGAGACGGGGGATGCAGAGAGGTTGACACAGAGTCGAGCAAGAGGGGAAGCACAGCTTGTGCAAAGAGGAAAAACCCCTTTCTGGATAGCAAGCAGAGTAGATTAGTATTGAATCAAGGTTTATATCAAACTGGTACATGGGTATTTCAGGAGTAGCAGTAGACATACCCATTAGCCTCGTAACCAGCCTCATATTCCTCCAAAGTCATGTCCAGAAACGGCTTCCTGACGAATCTACCACCAACATTATAGATAGCAGCAGCCAGTTTCTTCCCCTTGAACTGCTTCTGGATCTCTGCAAAGGCGCTTGAAACGGACTGGGGCGACGAAACATCTGTGGAGATGCCGATAGCGTGACCACCAGAAGACTTGATCTCCGAGACGATGGACTCGTAGTTCTCGGGGTTTCTGGCCAGCAGTACTACGGGATATGCTTTTGCGAATTTCAGAGCCACAGAACGACCTGTGTTGGTACAAGTCTTAGCAGATGTATAGCAGACATCAAGGGTTGGAGAAAAGGTGTATACCCGTGCCTGCGCCCACACCAGCGACGATGGTGAAGAAGTTACTTGCTGCTGCCATATTTGCTGACTGGATATGTTGGCTATATAGTTGAAGCCGATTGGAAGGTGTTGACATGCAATTGTTGGGATGAAGAAGGAAAGAAAGGGGAGGGGTTCTAATAGAGGGGTCACTTGATTGATAATCCTATTATCTATTACCAGAGGTTGTCATTATTGCATTTAAGGGTCGTGGAATGACGTGCGCGACTCGGGCGGGGCAATCCAGTAATCCAATCTCGAGATTAGTGAACTTGTCCGTAGACTTTATGCTGACTGCCACTTGACAAACTTTCTAACTCTCCTCCCAAGATTATTGCGCACCCTGAATCCGAGTGCAGTCCCAGCAGCAGCCAACTACAACCACGATGCTGTATAGTAACGTGGGGGAAATCTTACACACTCAACTGAATTAGGCGTCGTGCCAGCTTGTCACGCTTCACGAAGCATCTCCGACTCCCCCACGAAAACCTCACGTTCTTGGCCGAGACAAATATCTAGGTATATATCACAATACGCAACCCATCCCATCAATTGATTCCTTCAAACACCCGCACAGTATATAAAAGTACAAATACAAGCAAAAACCACACGAGAACATTAGAGAATTGTCAGCCACACGTGTCTGCCACGCCACGTATATTCATTCCACCGGAGCCTCCTTCCGCTCAAATACGATCCTCAGCAGCATGGACTTTAGCTATTCCAAGCATGCGAAACGCAACAGAAATACGTCGAGTTCTTTTGCGGAAAATGGCCTGATTTCCATGTCATCTTCCACCTCGTGCCATGGAGCCGGTACCGGATAGAGTGGAGTACGCATATAGACACGCCACGCCACAATTAAGCAAAGTTATGAATTTGCGGCTCGTTTGGGTTCACCGCCATACCGGTATTTCAACATGCAATATCATTTTATTTTGTCTTGTTTAATCGGGTCCTGTTCTATCACGCAACCAAGAATCGGCGGTTTCAGCGTCGAGCGTTTTGAACGTACGTGTTAATTGTGTTTGTGGTGAGTTGGGGAAGATCAGGTGAAATTGTAGCGGAACGATGCGACCTACACTTTTACGAGTAGAAGGTTTTTACTGCTTTGCCAGCGAAGTTATAAAGATACGTAAATGGCTAGAGCTTGTCTAGCTGATGGGTTTGGAGTTTGAAAGTATTCTAATACTTATAAACTCCAAATGCCGGATATCCGGGATATCTGCCCTTGAACTCGTTGTTGAAGTAAGATGAGAGTGGATATGTTATTTAAGCGTTAGGTGCTGTTGGTTTGGGCAGAGAGGGTCTACGGCGTTACATGGTCTTGACTCACATAGTATACAATACTACAACCTCATCTCCCCACCTTTTCTATTCTCTCGCTTCGCAGGATATTTTCAAAAGATAGCAGCATATTTTCAATAGAGTTCAAGAGAATGTTGATTTGTGTCATCCTTCAAAGCTTCAGACACTTTAACGAGTCAGAATGAGATTGATGATATGCGACAGAATATTGTTTTCAACTTGATCATTTCAGTATTCTCAGCTATGTACAATTCCAGCCCCTTGGATCATGTGAAAACCATCAGATCCCGCATTATATCCATATTCCCTTAGCGGGAGGTGTCCACGACATATCGTCCAGCGATCTTACCCGCAATCTATTCAATGAATTAGTACGGAGAGAGATTGAAGTGAGGATTGAAATTGACATACCATGAGGTCATAAACACTCTGCAATTCTGACAAGCCAACAGTCTTGAATGGTGCCTTGATCAGACCACGTCTGAAGAACTCAATGGCCTCAGCGGAATCGGCTCTGTTACCAACGTAGGAGCCCTTGATGGTGATCATCTTGACGACCGATTCAAAGACTGGTGCACGGAGGTATGCGCCGGATGGGAGACCGACGCAAACAACTGTACCACGAGGACGAACGTACTGTGATGTGTTAGCTAAATTCCAGTAAAGTAGTATAGGTGGTACATACCTCAGCAGCCTGTTGGAATGGCTTCTCGTTGACAGCAACCAAGAGGACTGCGTGAGGTCCGAGGCCATCGGTGGTAGCAGCCTTGACATCACTGACGATGTTCTTGCTGGTGGAGAAATCAACAAAGTGCTGAGCTCCGAGCGACTCAGTCATCTTCTTCTTATCATCACCACCATCGATAGCAATAATGTCGAGACCCATTGCTTTGGCGTATTGGCATGCGACTGATCCGAGTCCACCACCGGCACCAACAATAGCGATAGTCTGTCCTGGTCGTACTCCTGATTCCTTGATTGCCTTGTAGACGGTGATACCGGCACAAAGAATTGGCGCAATAGATTCAAGGTCACATTCCTTGGGAATGCGGGCAACGTGTGCAGCCTTGGCAATGCAGTATTCTTGGAAGGTACCATCGACAGTGTAACCTGAGAGCAATACCTTGGGGCAAAGCGGCTCATCAGATTGTTGGCAGAAGTTGCAAGCCAAGCAAGTACCGTTGACCCACTTGACACCAGCATAATCACCAATTGCGATATCCTTGACGAGAGATCCAAGCTCTACAACAACACCAGCACCTTCGTGGCCACCCACAAGGGGAAGCTTGGTGTCCAATGGCCAGTCACCGTTGACAGCGTGTAAATCTGTGTGGCAGACACCGGAGTATTTGATGTTGATGAGGACTTCGTCTGGGCCTGGCTTTTGAACTGGGATTCTCTTGTAGACAACAGCTGTGAAGAATAAGCATTTTGCGAATCAAAAGACGCGAACGCATCATGAATAAGGAGGATGCGACTGTGGAAGGGAGACATACGCTTTCCGGTTTGCTCAACAACTTGAGCCCATTGCTCGGTTGGGACGTTTGGGGCCATGATGAAAATTGGGGGGTTTTTGTTTTGGTAGTTTGGTTGGTTGATTGTGGTTGTGATTGTGTGGTAGATGAACAAGGTGGAAGATGGTTGTCTGAGGAAAGATTTTTGTACATGGAAACTTGGACTCTTATACTCATTCGCAGAACATGCCACTTTGTGTTTATCTACCCCTCCAACGGTGGCGCAGTACAGCTCAGCTCAGTACATGCACCACCATACCTAGGGCCACTTGCTGATCAGGTGGGGGGAATGGTGCATCACGCCGATCCGAAGCCTGGGCTCCGCTTGCCCAAAGCTATGGTAACCTCAGGGCTTGGCTTGCTTCAATCATCTTGCGTTGTGCAGCAGTAAACTGGTGCAAAAGGCTCCATGCGGATTCTAATTCGAGTTCCTGTGGCCCATGATCGCGAGTCCGCTGCGCCGTCAATCGAAGCTGCCCCTCGGAAAAGTGGATAGCAAAGGAGGGGATTGGTTGCTGTCAGCTTATAGCTCATGGCGGACAAAAGGGGCTCACGGGCCTATTCCGTAGGTAGCCAGCAAAAGGATGAGGCTGCATTCTTAGGTACATAATTTACTACGGTATACTCCTAGTTTTTGGAAGCATGCAGCAGTGCATCATTATTGTTCCATAGTTCCATTTTTCCATCCCATCTCATCCCAACCCATCCCAAACCTTATGCAAACAGAGAAACGCGTGGGGGTGGCCTGATATCTCTCCTTACAGTACCGTATCTTATCCACCTGCAGCAAACGCGGCCGCGCCGGATCTGTGCCACCGAATCTCATGATAAATCGAGTGATTGGATCGAGGTGTCCACAAGGGTCCAGAAGGCCTAATTGAGCACTACAGGTAAATTAATAAGAGCGGTTTTCCGTTAGTCTCAAGAGTTTTCTGGCTAGTTCGGTGCGGACGTTACCTTAGACGCCGACAGATACCTCCCCGTAGATCTATTAGCTTCTTGTGGGGAAAAGTTTCCCTCTAGCTGTTTCGGCTAGGTCCCCGCCATCGGCCATCGGTATGGATGCGGGGTAGAGTATCAACATGACCACGTAAATTAGGGAAAACGCCCCTTGATCCGAGATACTGCTCTATCGGAGCTCAGGGAAAACAATGTTCCTCTGAAGCGCTATTTACTCCGTAGAGATGATCGAAGAAACTCGGGGCTTCGGAAGCTAGGCCGTAAATCCATAGAAAGACAGATATGCGCAGAGAACTGATGCAGTAGTTGGTTTCGTTTGATATTTAGTAGAGCAGGTATAGCGAAGCCTAAATCGATAGGATTCCTTCAACTTTCTATTCCCGTGATAGAATATTGTAAAGCAGCGAGTAGTGCGTATAAAGCAATTCTCAAAAATAGTAAGTGTATCTTCCCACAGCTCGTAGAAGCTTAAGTTCAAAGGGCCTCCGAATGATGGTTCCTCGATAACTTTATACATCCTCGATGTGACACCTCTTTGGATACACTGGATCTCATCGAACACCCTGATGGCATTACACAGCACTTGTTTGTGGTCAGCCCAAGTTTCCCATCTCACGAAGAAGTTTAAAGGATACTAATAAAGTAGATGTCGTTCAAGTTTCTTTAATCTCCCCACAGTGACCCCACTTATTGCCAGATTGTGACAGCATCACCTAGTCGTGAGCTGCAATTTGACAGCATTTTCGAGTTGGTGGAGCAAGCACCGTGTTCTTGACTATTCGTCGGTTGATTTAGGGGCCCAAGCGAAAGTATATAAGGGGTAGTGCGTACTACTGGGATTTATTCCAAAGCCACGAGAGCCATGCTTCTTTCTATCTCAGAGAGAAGGCAGAAATCAGCCAACTTCTTGGACGCCAAACACCAATGCGGAGGAGGTTGTCATGATCATGGCATTTAATTCTAAGATCCACAATCAGGAAGGGCTTTTGTTCCACCAAAATCTATTGTTTTGCCATGCCCAAGCACGCTCGAAAGGCTACATTTCTTTGCGTTTCTCCTCTCCCACCAGCTCCCCCAACTTACTATTTAAAATGCCTTTACGATCCACCGGGGCCTCCTAACAAAGCGAATCTTCGGACGATACTGGGCCCTATCTCATCATATTCGGCCTGGCAGATTGTTAGCATTCAAGCTTTTCAACGCGGGTTGTAAGACATAGCGCTATTGGCATACCTTTGTGTGACAATAACTGCGGAATTCGGGTGTTTGACCCAAAAGACTACCCCCAAACCATGGTCCATGTCGTTGCCTCTTGTGGGAAATTACTTGCACCTCTAACCCACCACTTCTGGCACCCCCGCTCTTCGCCTCACTGGCTCTAATTCTAGCATCAACAAGGTGCTTGATGTCTCGTTGTAAACGGCGTCCAAAATCTTTATACAATGTGCTTCCTCCAGATAGCACGATGTTCTTGTATAAACCTCGGCGAACATCAATAGGTGAAGATTGGATCACGCCGTCAACGACTGTGGGGAGAGGAGTCAAGAAGTCCGAGGAATAGATTTCGGGGTTGAAAAAGATTTCTGGTGCGAGAAAGCGCTCGTAACCGACATCGACGGTGACTTTGCGGCCACCGGGCTGGTTTACCAGATGCTTCACAAAGCGAGTAGGGTCGCGATCGAAACGGGAAAACTCTTTGACAATATCGGGGCATACATAGCAGTATTCCTCTTTGATTTCTCCAGCTGTTTTGAGGGAGGAGTCGGGCTCGCCGCGATCTCGGAGAAGGGATTGGACGAAATAGGTGATGTCTCGACCAGCGATTGGGATGGACTTGATGGATGAGCCAATAACGTAACCTTCTGCTACTGGGATTACGTGCGTCACACCATCACCAGAGTCGATCACGGTACCCGTTAATGAACGATCCGAGACTTTCGATGAAGTCCATGATGCGGCAAGAGCTAAGACAGCTTGCACTGCAATGTATAGTCCGGCACAGTTGAAAGACTCAAACATGATTTCAGCAGTGTTTTCACGGTTTTCGGGAGGGTTGAGAGGCTGTAGAACTTATGTTAGATGTGACCTCAAGGCTCAAAGGGCGGCTGTGATACGTACGGGTTCTGTCAGGAGGAAGTAATGGTCCTCTGGCTCAACGCGAAGGTATTTAAATATAGAGTTCGACCAGAACCTCTCCATATGATCCTGCATCTGTTAGTCAATGCCCATTCATTCATATTAGTAATGAACCCACCCAGTTTTCAACCTGGCCGTGTCGGATAGGATAATGTATGCCATAACCTGAGCCTGTCAGCACCCCTCCATCCTCAGCTTTCCATTCAATGTACCTGGTCCGTTTGCTGCAGCCAACGCTTCATCACCAATGAAGAAGTCCAAGTCCTCCGTTCCTCTCTTCATTGACAGATGTCCACCGGGGCCGGCTCCGCCAGTGAGATACGACGGCTTGTTGGCCACCGAAGGACGCCCAGATCCTGAGCCTGCACTACCACCAGCTGCCGCCCCTTTGGTTGCTATTGCGGTTGGGAAGACGAAGGAGGGAGAGTCGTTGCCGGCGAAACCTATAAAATACGAGTTAACTTTGCTAGAGCAGAAACGAATACAGTTACCCTACCAAGCTTCGAGAAACCAGTACCACTGCAAGTGAAACATTAGCATATTCTGTAGTATTGAACTTAGGCATTTCCGCGAGCTTCGAGGGGGGCCTTGGGGGGTTGGAACTTACTTGTCCATGACAACGGCGGGAGTTTGGGAAGCCATGTTGACGAGAAGCGTGCGCCTTGCACTCCCAGCGATTCGGAAATGCTATGCGACCGCTTCGGACAGTGGCTTCTAGAGCAGAATTGATGTTGTCGTCGTCGGCCTTGCTCTGTTGCGAAAGATGACGACCAAAATGGGGCAGACGGTAGGCAGTTGTGTATCGCAGTCCCACCCCGCGGTGAGATTGAATGGTGTCACGTGCCTCCCCACAATTTTGACTCAATAGGACGCCGACGCCTCACCTCAAACTCATTCTCTCCTTCCTAACTTCACTTCTGTCCAGAGGAAAGTGAAGGGAAGGAGACCATTGCCCTTAAAACCAAAGAATAAGGTTTTATAGCAACATAGAAAGAGGAAGGATCCAATGACCATGCCTGCCAGAAGCCTAACATGATGGTAAAGTTTGCATGCACCCCGTCCAGCTTCTTATAAGAGTACATCCATCTCTGTCCATCAACATCACATCTACCATATCTTTCTTCGTGGTCTTTTGCCTCACCATAGCCGCTCGTTTGGTAGCCCTTCCTTGTCCATTCTTTTATGGGGGGTCAGCACTTGGAATATTGATCCCTCGTTTCACTGTTTCTCGAGCATCACCACCTTTTCCATCCTACTCTCGAGTAAGACTTCACGTTTCCTACGCACTCCGCGCGGTCCAACAACTGGGGCATATTAGGTATTTACCGGCAGTTTGTTGTCACCCCATCGCTATTGCTTGACTTCACTCTCCTAAACTTTTATGCAGGTTGACATTGGATTGTCTCTGTCTCTCCTCCCGAGTTTTGTTTTCTGCGCCGACCTACCGCCCTCACAAACAACCCCTAACCCCTTCTCGAATATCTATACAAGATTGTTCACATACTCACCTACCAAACTGCATCCCCTACTACTGCTTGCAGGCAATTCGACGCCGATAGCCATCGTCGATACTGCGCTCTCTTTTATGAAATCGTTTCTATTCACCAGTCGGCTTCCTCATAATTTTCTCCACTGTTTGCCTTAAATCAATCACTTTCTCTGATCTGTCCTCCTCCGATTCCATGCAGAACCAAAGCCTTCAAACCCGACACCTTCAAATCCACAACACATTAAGTACTGCACGGGAGCGACTTCGGCAATTCCGCCGCGACCTGTCCCATCATTTCCGAAAGTCATCACAGGCGTGCGAAATTGAGACTGCTCCGCCACGAAGAGGAGAAAGTGACAGTCCAAGACATTCGTCGAACAAGCTTCAAGTACTTGAACCCGAGCCAATCGCCCCATCTTCTAGTTCTAGCACAGCCAACACGGCGAGCTCTATAAAGGCTATGGACGGTGCTGCTGAGAGGTTGCTCAGGCAAAACAACCCTCAATATCGCCCCCAAACTTCTGCCATCTTTGTTCATGCTGGCGCTGGTTATCACAGCACGACCAACGAGCATATTCACCTAGGTGCTTGCGATGAGTACGTTCACATACCAAACCCCCAGAAGATTAAGTTCGAATTTAACTGGTCTCTAGTGCCGCCAGATTGGCAATGCAGGTGCTCAGAGCTGGGGGCTCAGCTGTAGACGCTGTCGAAACAGCCATCAAGGTACTTGAAGACAAAGAGATCACCAATGCTGGGTTCGGAAGCAACCTGTCTATCGAAGGTATCGTTGAGTGCGATGCTACCATCGTTGATCACATGGGTCGGAGTGGCGCCTGTGGTGCTACTGCTCGTAAGCACTTTTTACATCACTAAACCTTTTTACCTTAGATTAGACTAACATAGCAACATCTAGAAATAAAGAACCCTATACACCTAGCTCGCAAAATTCTAGATGCCTCCAGCCAGCCATTGTCACTTCGGAGAGTCCCGCCAAATCTTCTTGTCAGCCAGGGAGCAACTGATTTTGCCTACGAACATGGCATCCCCGTTGTGCCGCACGATGCTATAGTTTCGAAGAATGCACGGGACCGCTATGTCCGCTGGCGAGATGATCTGCGCCGTGCTGACAGAGGTCGTATGACACCCAGTACCGGCAGTGACCCAGGGGGTGATACCGAAGTTATAGATCACGAGTACGAAGAACAGGTTCGAAACAAGCAACGTCGAGATCATACAAATGCATTGTTGCATGGCACTTGGAACGAGGGTCAACCTGACTCTCCTCAGCTTTCGCCTAGTATCGAAAAGCGACAGACAGATGTTACAGATCAATATTCAACTCGTCGATCTCCAGTCCCTGCGCCCTCAATTGGCGATCCATGCAGCCAGTCTAACTTATACCAACGCAGCCGATCCCCTAACAGCTCGCCTCCGAAGCGCGTGAAATATACCACCGATGCCCAACTTCGCACACGGTCGTTACTTGGACCTAGCAATTCGACCAGCGATCTTCGCGCATTACCTGATGTTCGCATGACAAACGGGGACGCAGGAACAAACATATATCAGTCAAAGCCCGAATGCAGCGACGGTACATCATCTCCAGCACATGAGGCTATTGATAAACTACTCTGGTCTGAAGGAACTGCAGAGTCACTGCTGGAACCTCCTCAAAGGGTCATTCCCGAAGATGACTTGATAACAGATACTGTAGGCGCCATTGCCATTGATATGTATGGCAACATTGCCGCTGGGTCGTCCTCGGGTGGCATTGGTATGAAACACCGTGGTCGCGTAGGTCCTGCTGCGCTGGTAGGAATTGGTACCGCCGTCATACCCGTTGACGAAAAGGACCAGGAAGGCATCAGCGTCGCAGCAGTGACCAGCGGTACTGGTGAACACATGGCAACAACGATTGCCTCGCAGAAATGTGCAGAGAGACTTTATCACAACACTAGGCGAGCTCGAGGGGGTAGAGATATTGATGCAACGGAAGAGGAGGCCATGGAATCCTTCGTTCAAGCCGACTTTATGAGCCATCCAGGTGTCAGTGCTAGTAACTCGGCAGGCGCAATCGGGGTGATGGCGGTCAAGAAGACTCCCTACGGCTACTTCCTCCATTTCGCACACAACACCGACTCCTTCGCTCTGGCATCGATGCATTCCAATGAGAAAGAGCCAAAATGTGTCATGTCACGACTTGGCGAACACGGGACTACCGTCCAGGGTGGCCGTAAGATACGGACATAACAAAATTTGAGGTTGGCAGAAGTATCACTATAGATATGCATCCTTCTCTTCCATGAGTTCTCGAAATCGAGTTACGTGGAACGGCGTTTGTGAAGTAATTAGCCGGGCAATGCTTGGATGAGCTTATGGACTTGAAAATATTGCTGCATGGCATGGGCGTTGGGCAGGACTGACAGTACTGGTGGTACAAATTTGAGCATGCGAGATTTAACAAGATGGCCAAGGAGAAAATTGCGTGTGGATAGAAGACTGGCGGCCATGGCTACTCATTAGCTCTGTTACCTCTACCAATACCCTATAACGATGAAACTATAATATCCGAGTCAACTTGTTCATACTCCTGAAAGCCGCCACGTCAAAGTGAGCAATTTGTCTGAGAAATCTATTTTTTTATTCGGACTGAACTGGGGCTGTACTATCTTTGTAGACGTCTGACTAGATCTTAAGACATTTGAAAATACCCCCAAGCTTCAAGCAAGCACTACTATCAAGAACATGTTTCTTTTTAGATATTCTCTTCGAAGATGGCCATTCTACGATTCGTCTGATGAGTTTCCTTCGCTACCTGCCTTATGTTTTGAGCATGGGGCACAGCGATATTAATTTCGTTATCTGAGAATCCTGACGTCTTATTTATTCTCCAGGTACTGGTGTTCCCCTGGCACTAGGCGTATCCCCTCCCCCTCCATTGACCCTCCGCTTCTTCTTCTTCTTCCGCGGCACAACCGCTGGTTTCGCCCCGTAGTCTCCCAATGCCAGATGCGTAGAACACGTCAAGCAGATAGCTCCTTCAGGAGGAGAGCAGAAGACTGTTGCGTACTCAGACCATGCAGATTATACACCGAGTTGGAATAGGAAGACTTACTGCTCAAGCAAATACTGCACACGAACCCCACATCCACGACTTTTCTGTGACAAAAACACGCAGCGCGGAAATCAACCACTTCCTGCGTGGGTGCCACCAGATCTTTCCTCGCCATTTGATCAGGCAGAAATGCCATCATGAGATACTGTAGTAGCCCTTGCGGACTACGTAAATGCATGTAGATCCCTTTCGTGGTGTCTGATGCTTGTTGCAAGAACACGGTATCCCCTGCTAGCTTAAGGATGTCGATGGGTATTCGCAGGCGTTGAGCTGCAAATGTGGTGTTCATTATGGGGATATATTGGTGGGCTAGATCGCCGGAGACTGAGACGACGAGGATGCGGCTTTGCAGACCGGTCGTATTTTCGGGGGCATCGATGGCATTTGTCGCTGGTTTTGAGGAAGAGGTAGTGTCGGAGTAGAGCACTGTGGCTTTGTTTATGTAGCTGAGGGCCAGTGTGAGTGCTCCCGCCATTTGAGTGGTGCTGGTTGTTGCTACATCCTTTTCGGCCGTAGTTGAGATCAGTTCTCGGAGGGAGGCAAGCAGACTGTTTTCAATGAGGGCGAAGGGCCTGTATTTATTTGCATCGTCGACGTTGGGGGGTTGATCGTTTGTCATTTCGACGTCTTCTGAGGACGAGGAAGAAGGGGGTCGAGGGTAAAGCCATACTGCTCGGTGGCTGTGGCTTGCTACCACGGCTACCTGGTTTGCATTGTTGACTGCAAGGTGGGCGTTTATAAAGACGAGGATATTCGCTATTGCTTTCGAGAGGGGCAGAGTTGGGGCGAGGAGGGCCCAGGCATGAGGGTTCGTATCGAGGACAATGACCAAGAGGGACGGCGAAGGACCTGTATTCTAGTCAGAACAGAGCGCATGTTATCGATGCATAGGGAATAACCTTCAACAGCAGCCTCATAATGATCCGAGCCATCTACCGCATTCATATTGGAGTTTGTCGAGGCATGTCAGCCTGGGAGAATGGATGAGTCGAGGATGTTGGCGGGGTTTATTCGAAGTTACGAGCTGCATATAAAAGGAAGACTGTAGCGACAGTTGCGACGGCATGTATATTCTCGTCTACTCCGCTCCTCCTCATCTGGTCTGTTCACCACAAGTCTTGCCTGGTCTGAGGTTCTTCGTGTCTCGGTCTGCAATGCTGGGAGCGTTTCGAATATCCTTGTCGCGAATCTCACAATCCCTGTCGAATCGTTCACGCGTTCCCGTGATCCAGCCCTACCCTACACACTATTTATCGACCCCTCAGACCACCGTCTCCATCTTCCTCATCGGCCACCCTCAAGCGTTCGGGGATTTCGACATGTCGTCTCCTTCAAAGGAGGTGTTTGATCCAAGTGTTCCGGCATCTAACAATGATGTCCAGGTCAACAATGAGTCCTTGGAGGACAAGACCTTATTGCTTCTTGCTCGACTGATGGAAGCCGGGCTAGAGGATGAGACTATCTGCAGAGAATTGAACGCTCTCACCAAGCTTCTCAGTGACGATTCAGCGCCCGAGACCAGGGCTCCAGAACCGCATACTCCGTTATACCAACTGGTTGACTCTGACTTTGTGGACACTATTCTGGGCTACTTGGACATGAGGCAATCCCCAATGGTTCGAGGTCATGCAACTCTGACAACGTCGGCTTATCTCAAAGCAGCCGGGGACCATGGTGTCGAACTTCTTTCCCAGTTCTTCTTTTCCCGGGTGGGGAAGGGCACCTACGATGATTTCATAATTGCCTTCTCAGTGGCGGCGTCAATATTTCCTATTGTTCCAGATATCACGGCAACTCTATTCTTGAGTGAGGGGTTCGTGCCAAACCTTGGCCCTCTCATGAAGAGAAAGTGGAAGAGCAAGAAGGTCGAACAAGCTGCCCTGGAGATGCTCAACACAGCATGCATGAATACCCCTTGTAGAGAGGCCATCAAGAAGTACTGTACCGAGTGGCTGGAGGAGATAGTCAACGATGTGCCGGCTGATTTCCCAGAAGTCGGTTCCCCTGAAAGGCACCATGTCGCTGAAGATGGGTCCATCCAGCAACGAATTCATTCTGAACCTGTTCGGAATCTTGCGGCGGTTGTACTTGCGAAGTTGCAGGTAAGTACCCTTTTGGCCTCCCCTTCAATTGCCACTATCTCAAACTAAGTTCTATGTTTTCAAGTATTCTGACTGACTTCAGTCTTGAAGGCTGTTCCTTCCGCGCCTGATCCAGGAACGGAAGAACGTGTTCAAGTTGCTACGACCAGCATGGAAGAGCTCTCTGATATGTTCAAAAACACACTTTCTGCAGATGGAGACCAGCAGAGTTCAATAGAGGGGTTGGCATATGCGTCTCTGCAACCCAAGGTCAAGGAGAAACTAGCTAGCGACAGGTCCTTCCTGAAGAACCTCGTCAAAGCTTTGGCAGAAGCACCTGCTAAGTCTCCTGCAACTTATGGAGCACTCAGTACTTTGATGAACCTCACCACTTATATGCCAGTAATGTCAGAAGAGCAAAAGCGCATGAGTCAACTCAAAAATTACGCGAATGCTTCCAAAGCCTCCTCAAAACCCGATCCATTGAACGACGATGATCATGTCTCAAAGCGATGTGAAGCTGTTTTCGAAGCTGGTGTTATTCCGGTTTTAGTCACACATAGCCAACATGGATCAGTCGCATCTTTAGCACTTGTTGTCTCTATTGTTTTCTCATTATCGAAAAACCCGAAGATCCGTGGGCAGATGGCGCAGCAAGGTGCCATCAAACTTCTACTACATGCATACTCGCTCTTCCCAGAAGACAATACTGCAGCACGTCGTACAGCAGGCCATGCGCTTGCTCGCATTTTGATCTCCACGAATCCGCAGCATATATTTGGAGGCTCCAACCCCCTCTCCCTGACATCAGCTATTCGTCCTCTCGTTCTGCTTCTCTCCGACGACCCTAACGTCGAGCAACGGGATCTTCTCCCAGTATTCGAATCCCTTTTGGCTCTTACCAATCTCGCCTCCACAGACGACACTGCTCGAAACGCTATTATTCGCATATCATTTCCGCAAATCGAGGAGCTCCTCTTGTCAAATAATAAAATGGTTACTCGCGCAAGTGTTGAGCTTATCTGTAACCTCATGTCATCCCCAGAAGGGGTGGCAAAATTTGCAGATGGAGGCAAGCAGGCAAGCCAGAGAATGCACATCCTACTTGCTTTGACCGACGCGGAAGATTTCGCGACAAGGAGAGCAGCTGGTGGCGCGTTGGCTAGCCTTACAGAGTGGGATACGGCTGTGAACGCGATATTGGAAAGAGATCGTGGAGTTAAACTGCTGTTGGGCATGTGCAAAGATGATGGGGAGGAACTCAGACATAGGGGAGTTGTTTGCGTACTGAATGTTTTGACAGCACCTGATAAGGTGGGAGAATGGGGGATCAAGAAAGTAAAGGATGAAGGAGGCATAGATGCGTTGAAGGAATGTCTCAAAAAGTCGAGAAGTCAGGAAGTCCTCGAGATCACTGTTGAAGCATTGAAAAAGCTGCTTGGGGATGAGCAACCGGAAACTGTAAAACAGTTGGGAAATTGAAATTAATTGTTCGTCTACCACCTGTTTCGGTCTCGCCGAGCCTTGCAAGCTTGCAAAGAGTCGCAAGTCGAGGAAGATGACGACAGCCTACCTGATGAGATTTCGGAATCGTCCTTGGCAATGATGATTTTGCGCTGCTATTGTATTTCTCGAGGCGGCTACCGGTACTTCCTGCCCCCTCCCCTTTCGGTAGCAAATTAAGCGAGCGAGAAATAGGGGCTAGGCTGGGCTGGGGTCGCACTTGCCTTGTAGGCATTCAGCTAGAGAACACTGCATAAATAAAGAAACGCGAAATATCCTAATCTCAATGGTCCATGCGAGAATCCATCGTGCTTGTGTTCAGTCTTGATTTAGAGCGGCTCTCGAGGCTAGGGTATGCAGGTACTTACTGTATACGTGGGTACGTACCTAGGATGTGCTTATTACAGTACTCGCGAACGACCCCAACAAATTGCGTGGCGACAGCACATACATGCTGCCTGCATGCGAATGAGATACAATCAACTGTTCATAACTAAATCTTGCTTCTGAAACCAAACCTGCACGCTTGCATGCGTCCAGCCAGCCTCCCAGCCAGCCAAGCTTTCTGACATATGACCAGCTTCTCACCGCCCTATACCGTCATCGAATAACACGAAATACGCACCATCCCATCCATACATCTCTTACAGGACGCAAAATACGGTAGGTAGCTAGCTCTCTCTAGAGTACTTCATCTTCACAGTTATTATCTGTTTACATAGACGGTAGATAACAAGCCCCGTGAATTTATGTAAATAAAAAACACTGTTAGTTTGGATTGATTGATCGACGCAGGAGTCAAGCGACAACTTGAGCAAAAAGGCGAGTTGTTTTGTACGGTTCTCAAGGGAGGCTTTGGACTGCGAGTTCGGCGGCACGGCACGGCATACTTAAGAATGCCAGGATAGGCATGGCTCTTGAAAATGAATGCAGTGTCTGAGTTGGGGTGGGGTGATGGGCAATTCCTTTGAAGTTGTCTGGTAGTTAAAACGCAAGGCGAGACGAGACGTTTTGAGATCTTTGCTGCTTCCTCTGGGTAAAGACTTTATTTCGCTTCATCTTCATCTGCTCGAGGGGAAGGTGAACTTTGGGGTAGATTCGATCACAGCTACGGAGTACACAGGTTAATCATGTGGTGGGGAAGTGCAGGGACAGGACCTGAGCCTTGACAAATGGGCTGTTCGGCATTGACACTTGTCCAGCGATTGAATATTAGATCTGCGAAATTCATGAGCAGAAGAACGGAAAGGAAGAATCGAGGTCCACGCCTACCTATTCCAAGCATTCCGAGAGAATAATCACCGCCCTTTATATTGGAAAAATAATCCATGCCTTTCGTGCCTTAACGCCCCACCGAGTCCCTGTCTCCCACAGTTCTCATGAAAACCATATATACAATGCAACAAGGAAAAGTGATGTCCAGCCAATGTCCCGTCAATGAGAGCTCGAAAAAGGAAACAGAGTGTGCTCCGTGCAGTGATGCCAGACAAATGAGATAAGAGAGCGACATTATCCTGCTCTCAGCAAGCATACGCATTTTTTCCGAGTCTCCTACTCCTACAATCTCACAAGTATGTTGAACAATTCTGCACACCAGAATAGGGAGCGAGCTTGAATAGCACGCCTAATTCCTCCCGTCATATCGACCGTTGTTTTGGTCCTCCATTTGATCCTCTTCTCCATCGTGATGTAACGTGACCGAGTTGAACTCCTCGAATGGGTCGACGAGCTCTCCGGCTGGGGTGGCTAAACCCGAGTCAAGAGGTACTCCAGTTGGTAACGCCAGGCCTTTGGCTCCGCTGATATCAACACTTTCACTCTCCTTCACATTCCTGAAGTTGACGGTGTCGATTCCCCTGCCTTGATGCGGGACCATGGGTGGCTTCATGTGACGAATCAGGGCCCATTGTGTGGTTCGGAAAAAGGGGTGTGTCTTGACGTCTGATGCTCCAGCACGAGCTCCTAACCGGCGGTTTTCGTCCTTGATCAGCAGCTTACGGATCAGGGATTTGCAAAGACTGTTTTTGATGTTAGTAAGGTGACTGTGGTATGGAAAAAGTGGAACTGACTTTGAAATTTGAGGAGAGCCAGAATGCTCTGGAAAAGGTACATCATCTCTCAGGATATTGGCGAAAGTCGCATTGCGATTCTTTCCCTTGAAAGGCGTCGTACCGAACAACATCTCATAAATTAAGATGCCTAGAGTCCACCAATCCACCGCACTTGTATGACCACAGCCTTTAATAACTTCCGGCGCAATATACTCCTCAGTGCCGACAAAGGAATTTGTTCGGAAGTTCGCTATGCAAGACTTGGTATCGATCGTAGGAAGGGAGTTCGTATTTGTGCCACCACGGCCAATAATCATGGTTGGTTTTCCACCAGGATCAGACTGTTTCGATAAATCAAAGTCCGACAACATGATATGCCCTGATTGGTGGAGAAGAATATCTGTGATGGTCAATATGTGCTCATGGGTTTGGAGAAGTGAACCCACTTTCTGGCTTCAGATCTCTGTAGATGAATCCCATCAAATGGAGGTATTCCAAAGCAGCTGTAACCTCCGCAGCGTAAAATCTAGCATCTTCTTCTGGTATGCACTTCCCAGGTCGGGTTTGTAATGCCCTAAAGAACTCACCACCGCTACAGTATTCCATGCATAAATATAAATGGTCCTCCGACTGGAACGAGTGGTACAGCGTAACAATAAACGGATGATTGCTCGTAGCCAGGATCTCTTGCTCAGCCAATGCTCTTTTGATCTTGTTACGTTTGATCATCTCCTTCTTGCTCAATACTGTCAAATGTTAGCCGGCGAGCCACAAGCAAGCAGTAAAATAAATACGCACCCTTCATAGCATACAGCCTACTGCTCTTTTTCTCCCGAACTAAATAGACCTTCCCCACATCTCCCTTGCCAATCAACTTGATCTTGTCGAAACTTGCCGGGCCAACTTCGACGTTCCTAATCTTGATGGAATTCGAACTGTATGTCCTCCTGAACGCCAACGCCCGCGGTGGCTGTAAAGCTCCAAGACTGTCCTGCGCAGGTATTCCAAGTGAACTTCCATTCGCCCCATCGGTTTTGGAATCGACTAAAGCCAGCATGCTTGTACTGGCATCATGTGCTAATGGCGCCTTGCCAAGTTCGGCTGTAGCTGGTCTATCCCCATCGCCTTTGGACGAAGCAAAGAGACCTTGTGCATTTGGAGCGCTTGCAACTCTTCTTAATCTTCGTGCCAATTCCTCCTTCCCAGCAATCGTGGCCTGATCGTTCGCTCCGGAGACTGCATCGACTTTTAGTGTTGGAGTGTCGGGGGGACTTGGGGGCACCGAGCCTTCGTTGTGGTGCCGTAAAGCTGGAGGCCCTTGATGGGCAAAGTATGGATTTGCATGAGCTGTCGGACTAAGTCCATCGTCCAATGCGTTGCCTTCACTGGCGACGGTAGTTGATCTATTCCGGCCACCTGGGAAGAATTTGGACTGTCGGAAGGAGCTCTTGTTTTCTGACTTTATCGACCCATCGTGTTTTTCGTTGTTATTATTGCTGTTGCCGAGGCTGCTGATCCTGAAGAAGTTCTTGAGCTTCTGAGGAAAGGGGCTGTGGCCATTACTGTGCTTGTTCGTCATTGAGTGGCTGCTGAAGTTCCGCTTCTCGTTGGGCACGGAGTTGGGCGAGGGCGACGTGGTGTGAGATAAGGAGGTCATTGAGCTGAAGTGGCAGCTTTCATGGACGCAGCCTCTCGAGGCTAAAAACTAGATTGGGGAAGAGAGGGTGGATGGAGGGAAGGGACGATGCTGTCTTTGGTCTGAGGTCGTTGATGCAGTGTTGGACCGTGCGGCCCAGGGTTGATAATCAGTCAGTCTCCGATGTTTTGGCGTTCCGACGGTAGAGTGGCGTGGCGCAGCGCAGTAGGGAGACGATTGAACGTTACTCTCGTAGCACAGTACGGCACCGTATTCCTCCACCATATAATCAATTCACTATTGATGCGAATTGCCAGCAAAGATAGTAATTACTCGGGATGGGGATGGGAATGGGAATGGGGATGATGGTTTGGTGAATCAGTACCGTATGGATGGAATGGAATCTGGTCTGGTCTGTCTGGTTTATTAGCAAGCCAGGCCAGGGCAGGGCGGGTTATCTGAAACTTGGCGGACATGGCTCTACTATGGGACGTTCTAGGCAGGAGTAATCCGAAAGTTTACTTTACCTTTTGTGCTGTATTTGTGCTCGTCTCGTATCTTTTGACCCAATGCTCGTCTTCAGCTTCATCTTCTGCTTCAACTACTTTATTGTATGGCCCAACGTGTATGCAGATATTCTTGGCTCCTCGCCCCGATTCGTTACCAAGTTCTCTTGCTTGCTACTCTACTTACTGCCAAACCCCCACCCGTTCAACCAACCGACAACATTCCCGTCTTATAGCCGCAGTCTCTTACCAGCAGCGACTTCGATCTCTGCTTGTACGAAGAGTATCAGAAGATTATACTCAGCTAAATCCTCGAATTCCGTTCCTCGCTCTCTATCAAGAATACAGTAATACGGTACCGTACAGTCAGTCCCATCTAGTCCCAATCCATCGCCACCTCCCTTTACCTCCACCTCTCCAGTGTCTCGACCTCGTGTCCATATCCACATATGTACTTACCCGCGACAAACCCCAGTCCAGTCAGACGTCCACGATCCCATTCGCCAATCCCAATCCCATCTCCTTTTCTTTTATTTCCTTTCCATTCCGTTCCTCACCTTCCTTTCATTCCCTTCCTTTCCTTTCCTCTCCTTCCTTTCATTCCCTTCCTTTCCTTCCTTTCCTTCCTTTCCTTCCTTTCCTCTCCTTCCTTTTCCTATAGAAGACCAAAGAATAAAACAAGACTACGCTACGGTACGGTACTCCACCGGAACACGACCAAGTCTCCGGACCCCTTTTCCACGCACGCCGCCAACCCAACCACCAACTACTTAACCCCTCAATATTCCAGTGGTGGTCTAGTCTTGTCTTGTCTTGCCGCCCGCCCACCACGCCGGCTTTCACCACGAGTTGCCAATCAATCATTCACGGCTTCTTAGTTCTCAAGATATCATACGCACTCCAAACATTATGCCATGCATGCTCGAGTCATCAACTCCATCTACTTCGTAGTAATAATTACACACTCTCCTTGTTTTCCAATACAATTATCCGACCATGACCTATTATTGCGTGCTGCAGGCTGCAGCGCGTCCTATAATAAGAGCTCGCTTGGGAAAAGAAGTAGAAGCACGTCCCTCACTCTCTTCTCTTGTGGACTACGGAGTACATAGAACACCAAGTCGGCTTGAAGATGCCGTGCGACTGTGCCATACTTCTAGACAATAATAATACACAAAGCATTCCCTGAATACATGCTGTGGCTCGGATTTTACAAGTATTTGCTGCATGAGCATTGCACCCCTGTTCAAGACCCATCACAGCACATCCGCAGAACAGCTTGAAGGGGAAAGGTAGTCTTTTAACACCAACAACACATTTCACGGGTCTTGCATTCTCGATGATTACTTTGTACTTGTACAAGCCTCTTGTTGCAATCATTGGAACAATTTCTCAGCCATCGGCTGATTGTTCTCACCAAGGACAGAAGAAGGTATAATTATTTCTATTGTCTCCCTCTGACTATTCGCATAAACTCCTCCTAGTCTTCCCTGACCCCCTTTTGGATTTTTTTGGGGCAGGCGAGAACCTGATATTACAGAAGCCGGTTACCACTATGGACTCTAACATACTCGTACAAATTCCAGAACGAAAAAAGAAAACGAGGCAAAGAAACAAGATCAATACCGCCATGCAAATGATGCTAGGTATCTATACACATTATCAGATCCTGCCAGTACAACCCTTTTCGACAAAGCCAGAAAACATATTCCGAGTCTAGGGGAAGATTGCCTTTGCCGTGCGAAATGCGGGAGACGAAAACGCGAGAAGAGAGTAGGCTATCAGTAATTGAAGGAGCGAGGTGTAGGATGCGGAACAAGTCGATTGATCCTCTGATGAGGGCAAGCCCACAACCGACGGGGATATCCAGGTGAACTTATAGCGAAGCGTGTCGAGAAAGCAAGCTAGGGAGATAAACTTGGTATCATCCTCTTCAGACCACGTCTTTACCAATCAGAACCTGTGATGGGTCCTGTGCCTGGGGTAATGGAGTTATATCCTCGCTCAATGACTTTTTTGTCGTCTTCTGCTCTTTGGGAAAGGTAGCGCATGTAATCTGCGGCGCCGAGGTGTTCGGGCGACGGCCGAGTGGAGTGTCCGGTACCGCCAAGAGGGCGATTCTCTGACAAGAAGTTGACGGGGTTGAATTGTGCTGGATTGTCCATAAACTCTCTCGACAGACCAGATTTCGAAGCGGGGCGCTCAGACTCACGTTCGGCTCCAGAGACATTGCCGATAGTTGGAGCAAGTGAGGCTACAGCAGAGCCACGATAGTGAGGAAGATATCCTGTAGCAGTAGCAGATGAAACTTCCCCGGAGAGGACTGTGCCAGACATCGCCTTGGTCGTCTGTTTCTTGAGCATGTTTTGCAAGAAGAGGGTTTGTTGATCAGCACTAGCGCGGATCAGTTCTGTAATCCATGAAATGTGAAAGAAAGCAATCTTACTTGCTAAAGCTGGCTACTCGCTCAGCAAAACTACTCTCAAAGGCTGGCTTTGGCGAACGCTGCTTGGTTTGCGGACTCAAGTGGATCTCAACAGTAGAATCATTACTGCCCTCATCGTTTTTTGCCTCCTCAATCACAGAAAGTCCTCGCTCACTAGCCGCCGGCCCTCCCCAAGAGTCTAACGTGTCAGTCTCGTCCTCGTCACCTTCGACCTCTTCTTTGAACTCGGGGTTCTTTGGCGTGACCGGTAGATCCGAACATGAACTGTCCAAATTGACAACAGTCTGCTTGATTGCTGGACGAGCAGATAAATCATCAGTACCATTAGCCATTCCGCTTACATTGACAGCTGGGGGGGTGAATGGATCACGGCCATACTCTCGCCGAGGAGGATACGGTGTCGAACTTGACCGGTTCGTGTAATTAGCGCCGGAGCTGTTAACAAATGGCACCATGGGTGGCAGCAGCATCGGCTGATTCATTTGAAGGCGAGCGGACGAAAAAGCTCTGTAGCCAGGAACACCTGATTCAGTGATTGAGTTTGGGAAAATCGACTCCTGGAAGTGTCCAGCATGATTGATAGTCGGATTTCCTCCTGTACTAGCTGTGATAGCATTGGCCTTCACAGGGGACGGCGGATAAAAGTCCTTCCCATCAAACTTTGGCAAGCCATATTGTTGGGAACGAGGCAAATTACCCCAGTACTTCTGTCGTGCAAGAAGCTCTCCCTCGGTGAGTGGTCGGTTATAAACCATATCTGAAGCCTTGGCTTCATGGGTTGGGATACCTTGTGGTACAACACCAACTAAATAAGGTGTGGGCTGAGGATGGTTGATTGTCGCCATGTTCTGTGGGATGAAATCCCTCTGTCCGTGGAATGTAAGAGCCCGCGGGAGTTGATACCCTTGCTGGGCCTTGCCTGAGCGTTCATTCATACTGTGAGCCTTTGAAAGACTCGGATGGCGTTTCTCCGCCTGAGTCTTAGAATAATTACCAAGACCCCAGTCGGAAGAGGCTCTGGACAGCAGTCGATCCTCAAGTTGTCTCTGAGTCTCAACTTCCTCGGGTTCATCATATGAACTAGCAAGATTCACATCCTGTTGAAAATTGGGAGCCTGTGTTGCGGCAAGTTGAGCTCTCGGCTGGAATGGTGGGGCCTTGGCAGCTGCAGCGCTCAAACGAGACCTACTTGTCGAATCTGGTCGGGTCGAGGTTTTCGTTTCATTCATGTGCACACCAGAGACTTCTATTGTGGGCGTGGCCTGCTGCTTTACGTTGTCTTCTGTAGATGATCCCGAGGTAGATTTCTTGGCTCGCCGAACGACATATTGACTGCTTGAGACAACAGCTGGACTCCTCTCTCTGTGTGGCATATGGTGCGTGTATGTATCAGACAATGCACCCTCTCCACTTAACTTTCCAGATTTTGCGGTGCTTTCCTGAGCTAGTTGAACCTCAAGCATGGACTCCATTTGCCTAAGTTGAGCCAGGACGATGCCGTGCTGATTTTGCAAATGCGCCTCTTCCATAGGTAGTTGAATGTTTGCCATCTGAGATCTAATGTAGTTGGCGTTGTTTTGAAGTCCTTGAATCTGGGACTTCATGAAAGTAGACCCCGTCACTGGGCAGAGAGAAGCCATGCTTGGTATATTTTCAGAATGGAATGGGCCAGTCGGCATCATCATCGGAAACTGGTGTCCAGGCGGCAGTGCCATCGGCGTGGGATATGGTGCCCAAGGCATTGGAAAGTGAGATGGAGCGAAGTTTGGGTTACCAATCATGTTTACTGGAACAGAATTCGGTGGAGGGTATGGGAAGACAAACTGGCCATTGATCATGAATGGCTTCGTCTGGTCGAATTGAGTGGGCGGTGAAATCTTGATTTGCTGTGGGGCATTCTCGTTGGAAGATTTACCGCTTTCGATTGAATTTAGATCATTCCCTGCGAAGGTGCCACGCTGTGTAGAATGCATTGGTAAGCCCATGGGGTTGATTTGGGGCATGAAGCCGTAAGGAGGCAAATAGCTGTTCGGAGGAAGAGGAAGAAATCCCGGAGGGGGCAATGTGATGGGAAGACTGTGTGTTGATTGCTGGCTACTCAAACTGCAAACTAAGAGTCAGCTTAACGTAGAATAAATTGAAAGTTCGCGAATAATTCTTCATGTCTCAGGTTGCGGGAGGAAGATATATATCTAACTGCCCAACTTGATGCAAATAAGTGAATGGATTGCTCGGAGAGGTCTGCTCACTCTTGCTCAGGTAAAGAGTTATTCTGGTTAAAATGATGTTCTTCAGCGTTCCATTCAAATGCAGGCGGTGGTGCGGCTCTTGTATTGGGGACAATGCGGCCACCAGCTGTGACACGGATGTGAGTCGGGGAAGTTACCGCCTTGTAAAACTTCTTGAAGTTCTCCGAGTGTTGGGCATCTGGGGCAGACGGTGCCGAATGTGGCTGTGAGGACCGATCAGAGCTGTTGCGACGACGAAGAGACCACTTCGATGAGTGAGACCGAGAAGCGCGACGAGAATGCGCTCCGTGGCCGTCGAATCTTTCTTCAGAGGACTCAGATGTGTGTTTGGCTAGTTGACGTCTGCTGTTGATATCGGCGAGACTGCTGGACTTGCAAGAGAAGAGCTCCGGTTTGTTCATAGCTTCGTAGGGAATTCTAGAAATCGCGTCTATGTGTGTGTGAATCAGCTCAAGTCACAACAAAGAGATGCTTTGGGTGAATAGGACGCGTACCGATGTCAGAGTGCTTGTTAAGTTTGTTGACGATGCAGGTGACGACTGGGAGGGAGGTTCTTAGATGTAGCAACTCCTCAATGGGGTATCGGGAAGCAGAGGCTGACGTGATGTTGGCCATGTTGATGTACTCTCTCTCTCCTCTCAAGTCGAAGATTATGATCAACGACTGGACAGAATCTTGGCCACCAGTCACCGCTCTGCAGTTGGAAATCTGCTATGGGAAGCCGAAAGGCTCAATACGTCTGCTGGCTCACGAAAGGGACACCTCAAAGCCTCGGGATTTCGTTCAAGGGATTCTTTAGGGGGCTATATCAGGGGTTAGCTTCATCCCGCGCCGTTTCTCATGGTGTTTATATTCAAAACAGCACGAGAAGTTTCCGCCAGAGCAGACTGGAGAGATATACCCAAGGTGTGGAGGGAAAGGAACGCCTACCAAGGGAAGTGTTGGCACGTCTGAAAACCAAGACAGGTGAATTTGGGGGACTTTGGAATGCGAGGAAGCAAAACGAATGCGGGTGTTGAGGGATTGAAGTTGATGTTGAAAGTTGAGAAGCGAGGGCGAGGGCAAGAGAAAACGGGTTTTCCTGGAAAAGGAAGGAGCAGCACAACCAGATAGACTTAAGCAGCGACGACCGCAATTATCTTCAAGGAGACTCACAACAATCAAGGAAAGAAAGAGCATATGCTTGAATACCTAGGCAATTTCTTTCAACGAGTCGTCGTAGGACTTGAATACCTCCAAACATAATGCTCCTGCGGCGCATTTTACATAAACAACGGATGAAAGATGCAGTAGCATGCCACTGGTTCCTACCAATATGCGGTTATGGATTATTGTCTCCTTGCAACCCCATCTCTACCGGTTAAAATCTTCACTTTTCCCGATGCTTGTCTGTTCTTGTTTCTTACAAGATTATCAGAAAATCTCACCCTATCGGCCTCACCCTCCTACCGTAGGTAGCCCACAAGGAACATAGGACGCAAATACCCGGCGTGGTTTCAGAGGGTGATAGATACACCCGTCAACATTCAATATCACTGTTGCTGCCCAGTCGCTAACTCGTACGTGCAAACAAAAAACATAAACTTGTAGACATAGAATATCAAAAACATGATATTCAGCATATCAAATCCGACTCTAATGGATATGTCGCCAAACACACACCTCTGTTTCATTGCCTTACAACATTTGGCAGCACGTTATTGGCAAATTCAATGCACCCTCGCGGACTGTGGCGGCAAATAACAACAAATAGATACTTACGTTGCACAAAAGGTGGCTTTAGGTCTTTGCCCTCGGTAGACCAATATGTACCTGTAAATTGGTGAGTGACTGAATCCAGGAGGGCATGGTAAGGAAAATACTGACCAGCACAGCGAAAAGAAGATCCTGCTATTTGTCTATGCAGAGGCCCACGAGTTTATCATTGACGGTTTGCTCTAAGCAGGAGGGACGTCTTTGGTTAATGCTGATGGTGCCATATGCCAGCGAAGCTCATCCTCAGCCTGCTTTTTGAAGGCTTTATATTCACACCTCGCCGCACTGGTTTACCTAAGATCCCCCTTCTCACAAGAGCACTCAGTACTCTTGTTTAGAGTCTGGCAAGCCAACTCGAGTCATCGCATACTCGAGTAGTCCTATGATCATGATAATCCGAAGAGAAAAGAGATGTGAAAGATGTCGTCTCGTGTCAGACTAGCCGGATCAGTACTGTAGTCACGTGGTATTGCAGCACGAGGAGTACTAGGGCATGTTACGTCGGCCTTCAAGATTTCTGGGGCCCGAGGGGATCGTACTGAGCTGCACCAACACCAACCAGTACTTGGAGTACTACAAAACCCTGCTGCTTTGGAAGTGGGGTTGGCTTGGATGAACGCGAGCGAAATTCTGTCAGTTATCAACTTTCGTAAACTCTTACGGAAGGATTGACCAGCATGACGCGGAGCTGCCAGGCATCTTATAGGCTTCACCTTGCCTGCACCTTGGGTGAAAGCACGGCAAGTACCTTGTACTACACCCACATCCTCGCTGTTCAGGACTACAATCGTCCCAAAAGGGTTACCACTTCTTCCAAGCTCAACCATCCACAGTGCTCGACGGCCATCATTGACACGGTACGGCCTGTTTTTCCGGTTCCGGGAGGGGAGGGGATTTGAATTCTTGGTGCATGCATGAATGATAAGTGCCACTACGGCACCGCCAAAGGAATCCAAACCCCTACTGAGATTGACCGAGAGCCAATTCGGCATGTCTTCCGGCGCTGTGGATGGTACGGTACATCGCACAATCAAGTGGACGTCTGATATATCGACACGCTCTCAATATGGACCAGTTCTATGATGTGAGTTCTTTGATTAGACTGTCACATCTTAATCACTGTTGTCTGTTGTACTATTTATTCCTCCGGTATCGCTCGCTTTCTCTTACTCGGCATTTCCATCAATAATCATATGCTAGTCGCTTGTGAGGTTGGTATTAACATGCTCTAAATGGAAGTCTTTCAGTATTGAAGCCATTATGTCGTTGCACAGAAAATAAGACCAGGCCCTGGTGTTGGTGTTGGAATTTGTTGGAAGATGTGGAAGTTTGTATTTGCTGCGTGCTAACTTTTCATTCTTTAAGCAACTTTGAAATCGAAAACCAAGTAGTTTCCATTATGTCCTCTGCAATGTTTTTTTTGCAAAATTCCGCCCCCCGCCCCCTCCCTTAAAATTAGAAGGATGCCCATATGAAGTTGCAATCCCTTTTCAAAAGACCGTCATTGACAACATGATTCGTTAGGTAGTAAATGAACAAAGACTCAGAAAACCAAGGCAGTCAACCCGATACTCGATTGGGTCGCACCGTCCGCTTCAAATTCGGCCCAGAAGTTAGAATACCAACTTCTCGATTGCAACCGCAGAAGCTCAACGGCCACTCCCCTTCTATTCAATAAGGAGGCTTACACGAGGTTGAAGGTTCTAAGCCCCCCAGCTTGTCGCAAATCCCTGCATCCCAAATCCACTTTTAGAACTCTTCTGATTGCCAGGTCCATCAATCGCCGCAGTGCTTACAGCTGATGGTCCTGTTGCAGCGGGGAATTGTTGACTCGGAAGATCTTTCACTACCCATCCACTATCGGCGTCGCTGGTGGCAATGATCTCCATGATGATATAATGGAGGGCGCCGTTTTCAAGGTGTGGTACGTATACCTCTCGCGAGAGACGAAATGGAGTAGGCATCACGCCTACGTCTGACTCGCGACCCTCTGCCTGGTGCAAGTTAGCATTGTTTGACTGGCCTGTTTGTCCAATTCACACTCACGAGACAATGGGCACAGGGTGCGTTGTGAACCCAGACCCAATGCGGGCAATTGTGCGTCAAAAAGTACTTGCACCGGTACTTATAATATCCTCCAGAGCCACTCATGTTGAGGGACTACTACCCGCTGATAGTAAGAGCGTTGAGATTCCACGCGTTTGAAGCGCGGAGTGTATAATATGCGAAAGCGCCTACAGGCGTGAAAGAGTAACTGCGATGGAAACAGGGGGCTTCAGTATACAGGAGTCAGAATGAGGGACGTCGGGACCTGTAAGTCAAGAAAAAGAAAAGAAGATCGCACGCCAGGATATATAAGCTAAGTCGGACATTTCTCCCCTGTCCAAAGTAGCCCTGCCCTGCCCTGCAAGGAATTAGACGTATCCATGCCGGACTCCGAACTTCAAAAGGTGGAGGTGCATGGCTCACAACCAGTTCAGCTCTAGTCTCCATACTGCGTACTGCCGGAGTACCTCGGAAGCAGCTTATCAGATCGAGATCTATAGTCAGGATAAGAAGAGATGAAATTACCTTGTACGGAGTATATGCCTCTTGGGCGTATTCATGGCTACTTTGAGCATGCCAGAAGAACCCGATTATAAGTTAAGAAGGGGCATCCCCGCGGCCAAATACCAGGCCGCTGCCGCAGTACCGGGAAATCATCGCTCAAGAGTCAAGCCATGCGAATAAGAAGGTTTTGAGCGTGGCTCAAAACGCGTCCAATCTTCACCACGAAGGCACCGGTAATAGGTGTAGTTCCCTACCTCACGTCGTACTGCAATTTTCCGATCGCAATTAGTGTCCTGGTCCTGTAACTCCTTCTTCTCCACTTGCGGTATTGTCAATCTGGACGCCAGGATCTGCCCTGCAAAACCACATCAAACCCTGGCCTTCCCACGTGTTCAACGGCTCAGGCCCGACACCAGCAGACGAAATCTCCGCCGAAATCGCACCACATTATCAGATCATATGGCATTGGCCCTGATGATTCGTTCTATTTTTCGTAATGATTGAACATCACAGAAGTGCCTGTCTGAGACACGGGAGTCAGATGACCGACAATATCTCGATTCCAAGGCTGTCGAAGATAAACCAAAGTTGCGTGGACCGGATGTAGCCCTACATCGGCTACAGTTCCCGCTGTCAGTGCACTTAGCGCCCGTTATATACTGCAGCGGCCCGCCGTTGGCAGGTCCGCCGTTGGGCTAGGAGTTGAGCCTCAGCTCAGAACACCACGGTGGAATAAGCCAAGAAAGTATAATGGACTTCCTTTCCATGTGGGGGAGTGATCCGCACTGACATCTCATTAAGCTTGCTCCGACGTCGATTTCCAAGTTCGGTTGGCCAGTGGCCGAAGGATAGATACGAGTCCATCCACAAAGCTCCCTACTATGAATGCGGTTGCAGTTACATCACATACTTCCGTACTGTATGATGTGGCACCTCATGTTGTGCCTCCCTACCGTCGTTGATTGAGTTTCATCTTCCTATTTTTGTTGAGAATTTTCCATTTTTATTGGAAAAGCCAATGAAAGTAACACCAAAAAGAATTTTCCATCGATCCAGAAACCGGGTTCGTTCGATCTAACATGCTGTTGTGTATCAACTGCAGTTGGTTCAATGTTGTGTCACCGAGTCGGTGCATTGCATAGCGGATGCCTCGTGAGGCATGACCATCCTGTCGTGTCAAGGCCAAATTTGACGTTAAGGCAATGTCAGGGACGGGCCGATGCAAGCGTTTCTCTGTTTCAGATACCGACAGCAAGAAACCTATAAGGAGTGGGTTTTCCGAAGATGTTTTCTGCCCTTCAATTCGCGTCACGAAGCGCACAGCCTTTAGTGGAGTCGACATGTCATATCTGAAGTTTTATTTCCCGGATTATATACTCAAAAGGTTGGTTGCAATGTGTGACGGTAAATGAACATGTGCAACGACAGCCACTGATGGTGGCAAGCATGACAGCATCGATTCATTTGGGGACCGGCTCAAATCCTAGATGCCATTAAGCCATGCATGCCTTGAGCTCAGCAACTACACCCTCACACGATGATTCACGGCAAGCTGTCGGCAGATGGCGAGTGAGCGGGAATTTTTTCGGAACTTTTGCCGCTGGCATCTGATATTATTGGTAGACCTGGATCTACGAATACGACGACAAATCAAACGCCTGCTGACAGCAATGCATGTCGCCGATGCAACCCACTCTACCATCTACCACCCGTTCTTTTCTTCTAGTATCTAAATATTCGAACAATCGAGGCCTCCTTATTTAGTCCTTTTGGTTGACTGCTTCCTCTTCACCTTGTCTAAAGTTCTTTCAAGGGCCGTCCTCACATCTCCTTTCTTGAACGTGGTGAGATCGTAGTAATTTGGTGCAATATCCTATTCTCAGATATTAGCAGTTTCCTCGAGAGGATATGTCAATTTGGGAAGAGACGTACCAGAAGCCATTCCGGCTTGACAGACGAGACCGTTCTCACATAGTTCTTGGTCGTAAGTACAAACTCATTGTAGACCACCCATTCGCTGTCGACACCGAGAACGGTACTTGGATGTAGCAAGACACTCTGGTCATCCTTTACAGTCTTGTAAGTCTTTCCCGAACCGTCCTTCTTCGCTACTTGCATGAAGAAGCCCGCAACCAAGGCACGTCGAATATTAGTGTAATAATCCTTGTCGTTGAAGTCGGTGCTGAGAAGATCAATCTCTGACTTTTCCATGATACGCTTCAACTGCTGGCGAACGTTGTCGGCTGACTGCAAGGCTCGAAGACTGAGGAAATGTTGATGGCACCACCGCTTTGGATCAGCTTGTGCTTCGGCTCCTTTGAAGGCGTGGTATACGTTCAGCATGGTTAGATGATCACCATCCTCATGCTTGAAGAGGTCCTTCATTTCATCTGCTCGCTTCTTTGCGCTTGCTGGACGAACGAACACTTGAGGGACGGATAGCAGGGCTGTGAGCGACAGGATCTCATTAGAGCAGTAGAATTCAGGGGAGGAGATCAACATAACAGCGAGAGCTGGATCCAACGGGAATTCTGAAGCAAGCTTGCCAAGCTGAGTAAGGTTTCCATCATCGTCAAGACAGGCTAGGTAGTTTAGTTCTTCGAGAGCTCGCATCAGTGTCTCCGGGGCTGGAGGATCCATAAGGTCAAAATGTACCAAGTCGTCAATTCCAAGCTTCTTTAACTCGAGAACAGTATTTGCAAGGTTCGATCGAAGGATCTCAGGGTAGGTTTGCTCGATGAGTTCCTTTTTGAAAGCAGCTTCGGTGTACAAGCGGAAACACTTTCCAGGGCGCGTACGACCGGCACGACCGGCACGCTGCTGGGCTGAAGCTTTTGATATAGGCGACACAAGCAGTGATTCAACCCGAATCCTGGGATTGTACACCTTCTGCTTACTGAAACCAGGATCTACGACATACACGATACCGTCGATGGTTAAACTGGTCTCTGCAATGTTCGTTCCGACAATAACCTTTCGTCCCGGAGGTCCCCCGGGTCTAGAGGGTGGTGGCGCTGGCTCAAAGATTTTCTGCTGTTGTTGAGGAGGCAATGTCCCATAAAGGGGGTAAACCTTCAATGGCCCTGCATCAGCCTCTCTTATCATTTCATCGGCCTCCAAAGAGATCTTCCTGCATGCATCCTCAATCTCTTCTTCACCCGTCAAAAATAACAGGATATCGCCCTCTGGCTCCGTGGCATGAATCTGCAAAACCGTACGTAGCGCAGCTTCGACGTAATCTCGCTCGGGTTCGGGGGTGTAGAAGATCTCCACAGGATGTGTTCTTCCAGGTACGGCCAATAGTGGAGCGTCGTTGAAATAGCGCTGGAACTTTTGTGCATCCAAGGTAGCGGACATAATGACGATTTTCAGATCAGGCCGCCTGATCGCAACCTCCTTCAGCAATCCCATCAATATATCTGTAGCAAGTGTACGCTCGTGAGCCTCATCAAGAATGATGCAGCTATACCTCGCCAAATTGTGGTCATGCATAGCTTCGCGCAGAAGCATACCATCTGTCATATATTTAAGGACAGTCTTTGGACCCGTAACATCCTCGAAACGAATGCTATATCCAATCTCTTCTCCAAGTTTGACATCCATCTCATTTGCCACACGTTGAGCTACCGACATTGCGGCCACTCGACGAGGTTGGGTACATGCGACAAGTTTTCCATTGAAGTGTGGGAGGTCATCGAATAGAACAAACTGAGGAATTTGTGTAGTTTTACCAGAACCAGTCTCACCAACGAAGACGAGGATCTGAGTCTTATGGAACATGTCAAGAAACTCTTGTCTATATAACATTAGCTTTGCTGATCGTAAGCAGGGGTCGTAGTCGCTCACCTCTGCTTGTGAACTGGAAGGTCTCGGCGCGTTTTGAGGATATTGAAGTACTGCTTCGAGAGGGGCGCATTGTTGAAAGGATTATTCGGTCCATCTTCTGCAGTATGCGCCTGCTTAGCCGTAGTCTCATGCCTCTTGAAGTCCGAAAGCCCAGTGCGAGCTACCCCATTGTAATTGCTACTGCCATTGCCGTTACCGTTGTTCTCGTACATGTGGGCGAGGTACGGATTTGACGCTGGGTCCCGATCGTCCACTCTTGGTCGCTTTGCCCGCGGCATCTCTCGCTCTTCTGGGTCTGAGCGACGGTCAGCCATGGTTATTGCTGACTTGAGGTATGTGTTGTTTGTCTTTACTTTTCAGGATCAACACGTTGAGGCTGAATGGTCTTGACTTTTTCCACATATTTTCGTCCTGCCGAATGAGATAAGGCTCCACTAGTCTAATCAGCACGTGATCGGCCCCTCAATATCAGACAACTCAGGATATATAAAGCGGCACTGATTTCCATCAGCTTTGATTATCCAATGTGGCTTAAGTTCTATAAAATCTAACGCCGCTTGTCTCCTCAAGTACGTCAAATACGTAACTTCTGCCTCCTGCATCTACATTTGCTCTTCACAACAGCAAAGATGGCGAACGCAGATTCCCCAGACCCCAATACAGATCTTGTGCCAGTACCAAATGCAGATGAGGAAGTCGATCCTGTTGCGCCAGCGCCTGAACCGAAACTTCCAACTCGGAAAGATGCCTCTCTAAAGCAGTTCCTCTCCAAAATGGACGACTATGCACCTATAGTAAGTTTCTTGGGACACTTTTTATGGCACATCTAACCATCTGCAAAGATTCCTGATGCTGTGACCAATTATTATCTTACCAAAGCCGGGCTCCCACCGCCACCTCAAACTGATGAGCGTCTTGCTCGCCTGCTCGCGCTGGCGACCCAGAAGTTCGTCGCAGACATCGCAGCAGATGCATATCAGTACTCTCGAATTCGCTCATCAAACTCCTCGAATGCGAACAACCCGATGGGCAATCTTGGTGCAGCAGCAGGGTTCCCCGTCCCAGGTCAACCAACAACCGCACCTGGTAGCAAGGAACAGCAAGGCAGAGGAGGGCCTCTAGGTATCCAGCGGCCGGGCTATGGAGGTGGTGGACAAGGTGGTAGTCAGAACAGGACAGTGCTTACAATGGAGGATTTGGGTATGGCTGTCGGCGAATATGGCGTGAATGTGAAGAGGGGGGAGTTCTACAGATGATATGGTGCTCTGGAAACATTGATCTTGCGGGCTTATACGGAAGGACGGCGTTATATCGAGGCGTTATATAAGGTCATGAACTGATGATGACTAGGTAGGCATTGATCAGAGCAGATTACATGGCACGACTTGTAGCTTGCAATCGAATCATCTGATTTCAACGATACAATGGTCCTGAGGTTGTACAACGGAAGGCCTTTGCCATATACGGCAAGGTCAACCCAGAAATTCCCAAATTGAGTGGATGTTTGTCAAGTCGATTGCCACCGGGTATCATTTCATCTGAGTACTTTGAAATCCGCTGTAATGTAATTGTTGATATGACATTATATCGGCCTTTGAAACAACCTCCATGGCACTATCTCGGTTCCGTTTTGCTTGTCATAATATCCGGACCGCCTCTTATTATGCTCCAGTCTCCTGACATGGCTCGAGAATGTCTCACAAAGTGTAGATGATCGATATGCACCTGTCCACGTCCCAATATTTATCAGAAGTTCTTCATCAAAAGCACCCATGGCATTGATTACAGTATTGTACATCCAAATCTCATCATACGGTACATCGCGATGCTCGCTCCCATAAAACGCCAGCCCATACCATCTATTTGTTCTTGCTGTGTTTGTACGAAAATCCCGCCCTCGTCCTTCAATTTCAATTAGCAATCTTGATCATCGACAAACAAGCAGAACCTACGGCGAGAACTCTCCTAGCTTATGGCCCACCATGTCCTCCGTAATCTCTACATTATGGTATATCTTCCCATTGTGCACTGAGAATACCAATCCCACGAAGTTGGGTAATATAGTCGCAGACCGTGCTTGTGTCTGTATGGGAATTGCCTTTTGGTTTGCAGCGACTCGGACGATCGGTAGACTGCGCCCAACTTGTTAGAATTGAATGAATGGAGTGGATGGATGCTCATACGGAACGATGTTGGGCCCTAAGATGTAGTCAGTAGGCAGCTGCCAAAGAACGCGATGAAGTATGATCCAGCTTACCTTTCCAGACCGAGCGTGAAAGAAGCATCCGTGAGGGAATCATCTTTTCGTCTCTGGGTTGCTGCGATTGACTTCGACAAAGCGATCGGCCATTGAATATGGAGAAGTCTCAAATGCAGGGATCAGATACGCTAGCAATAGTCACGTGGCTTTCGCGCGTCTCCCGCGACTGGTCGCGTTTGCCTTAAAATACAACATGGATTTCGTTTCAGCAATCGGACAAACGGCAACACTGCAACGATTACGCATCCCTTTGGTTCTTCCAGAAGATTCGGAAATCATAGTAATCTTCGAGTCAATAAACTGCCTTGGTTGTTGGTGGGAAAGCCGTCATCAACATCACGATGCCGCCCCTACGGGGTTAGTTCTGGTCCCTCCTTCATGTTGCTGAACTGATCATTTGTAGACGCTGATACGATTCGTATTTTGATTGCTACTGATAGTCATGTTGGTTATTGCGAGCGAGATCCCATCCGGAAAGATGATAGCTCCAGAAGCTTCGATGAGGTTATGGAGTTGGCAAAGTCGGAAGATGTAAGTAGCACAACATCATTACGGAGCATCCATCTAATCAAGCGTAGGTCGATATGGTCCTGCTAGCCGGTGATCTCTTTCATGATAATAAGCCTTCTCGAAAGTCATTGTATCAGGTCATGCGATCGTTGCGAAAGAATTGCCTAGGAGACAAGCCTTGTGAGCTTGAGTTCCTCAGCGATGCCAGCACTGTCTTCGAAGGGGCATTCAACAATGTCAACTACGAAGATCCTGATATCAATGTGGCTATCCCGGTCTTCTCCATCCATGGAAATCATGACGACCCCACGGGCGAGGGACACTTATGCTCCTTAGATATTCTCCAAGCCTCCGGATTGGTTAACTATTTTGGTCGAATTCCCGAGACTGATAAGATTGATGTGAAGCCAGTTCTCCTGCAGAAGGGCAACACAAAGCTAGCCTTGTTTGGCCTGAGCAGCGTCAGAGACGAGAGACTATTCCGAACATTCAGGGATGGGAAAGTCAAATTCTTCAGACCAAGGATGCAGCAGGACGACTGGTTTAACCTAATGGCTGTTCATCAAAACCACACCGCGCACAACGAGACCGGGTATCTTCCTGAAAATGTCCTTCCCGATTATATGGATCTTGTCGTCTGGGGCCATGAGCATGAGTGTCTCATTGACCCACGACTTAATCCAGAGACAATGTTTCATGTAATGCAACCTGGATCTTCCGTGGCAACTTCCCTTATTCCTGCCGAAGCTGTCACTAAGCACGTCGCTATTGTCGAGGTTAACGGCAAGAATTTCGAGATGAAGAAGCACAGACTCAAGACGGTTAGACCTTTCATTTACCGCGAAATAGTTCTGGCAAACGAGGTTCGCTTCAAAAAGCTTGCTAAGGAAAAAGACAATAGAACTTTATTGACTGCAGAGCTGATGAAGGTTGTTGACGAACTAATTGAGGAAGCCAAAGCGGAATGGCTTGAGTCACAAGGAGACGAAGCGGAAGAAATCAACGAGGAGGATATTCCACGACCACTAATCAGATTGAAGGTTGAAGCTACGGCCCCAGAGGGTGGTAAGTTCGACACCGAAAATCCACAACGTTTCTCCAACAGGTTCAGTGACCGAGTAGCGAATGTCAATGATGTGGTCACGTTCTACAAGAAAAAGGTTGCAAGCAGTAAGTTCCAAAACTTGATCTGGAGGTACATCTGCTAAGATTTCGTAGGGAGGAATAAGAACGATACAGATATGCCCGAGGAATCGGTTCTAGCAGCCATGGCAGGAATCGATAATATGAAAGTCGAGAAGTTTGTCCGAGAATACTTGGCGGCTCAGTCGCTGAAAGTTCTGCCCCAAGCACTCTTTGGAGACGCTATCAAGCAATTTGTTGACAAACAAGATCACCGCGCAATGGAGATATTCGTAAAGGACAGTCTTGACGGACAGATGAAAGAGTTGATGTCGCGTGGAGTCGATGAAGAAGGAGATATGGATGGAATTATGGAAGAACACCGTGCCAAGATGGATGCGGCTTTCAAGGCTGCAGGTGGAGTTTCGACGAAGCCAAAGAAGTCTCGAGGAAAGCTTCTTCCCCGCCGACCTTCCTGGGATTCAGATGTGGATGGCGAGTGGGGAGATAATGCCAGTGCCTATGGCTCACACGACGACGATGATGTCCGCGCAAAGCCTGCTTCCAGACGTGGGAAGGCTGCCTCAAAAGGAAGTGACGATGATGCTTCGGTCGTCTCAGCACCTACTACGAAGACACGAAAGGCACCTGCGAAGAAGGCGCCTGCCAAACCTCGCGCTCCCGCCAAGGCACCAGCTAAGGCCACAGGAAGAGGAAAGAAGAAGGTTGCAGAGCCTAGCGATGATGAGGATGATGACCTTGTCATGATGGATGCTCCCCCACCTTCAAAGGCAAAACCGAAGCGCGCTGCGGCAACAAAGGGCCGACAGAGCACAATCAACTTCTCGCAATCACAAGCAAAACCCTCTACGGCTCGAGAATTAAGCGATGATGAGATATCTGACGAGGACGATGCATTTGAGCCGGCGGCGAGCTCGTCGAGAAGAAGATGATGGCGTGATGGGACTGGTGGGACATGATTGGAGAGGTTAGTAAGTGTGAGAGAATACAGTATCGTGTCTTGGGCTGCATTTGACAGATATGACACATAAGAGGCGTGATATTATATGGTTGTCTTCATGAAGGTATGAAATCACGAAATACGCTGTACATTATGGCTAGTTTTTGCAGAACTTATCTAGATCAGCGAAAACAAAATTTGCTTATGGGTACGGAGATAGGTGGGAAATAGCTAGCCTTTTTAAGTATCAATGGAAGCACATTTGATGCAGTCACCGGTGTAGTTTGGGAGCACCGTGTTGGTTTGCGTTTAGTCAAATTTCATTGTGTACATACAGTATATGAATTTGCGATGCGAACCAGTGTAAGCCTCTAAAGAAGCATTTCGCCTTACTTTACATATCTAGGTCAGTAGCTTGGTTCATCGAACTGCATATTGGTAAGTACCTAGTTTCCCTTTCCAACATTTTACGGGGGCTTGGTTGGGGCTTGACACAAAACGCTCTGCATGTCTCTTTCGAGCTCTCGCGACTCCAATGGCCTACGTAGACCACAACCTCAGATGTTTAAGAGACATGTATTCGTTGCAATATTTGATTCACGGCTACCACGCCTTAGCGTGTCATTACGCCCTGCGATGGACATGCCGTGTTACACTCTCGGCGAGCTTGATCCTGATTGATCAGCATATCTTTGTTTCCTATAAAACGATCTATCATTGCACTGCCTTCAGGAGTAAGTCCTCTCAGTTCTCCCAACACAATTTAAGTCATTAACGTACCTAGGAACGTTACCCACCCGTCAAGATGTCAAAGCAGCCCAGAACCGCACTCCTCGTTATAGACATCCAAGACGGTTTCTTGGAGCCTACTTTCAACATCTGGGGCCCCTCTCGAAGTAATCCAGATTTCGAGAAGAACGCAGCTTCTTTGATCACCTCGTATCGAGATCTCGTCGCCAAGTCCGGATCCGCCACTACCCACAAGATCATCCACGTACGGCACGCCTCCAAGTCATCTACATCCCCTTTACGGCCCTCCGCACCGGGCTTTGCGTTCCAGCCCTTTGCCACACCCAGAGACGGCGAGCTCGTTATCACCAAAAACGTCAATTCTGCCTTCATCGGCACGGATCTTGAAAAAGTCCTGAGGGTGCATTTTGGAGGAGAGACGGGCATGCTGTTCATTATCGGTTTGAGCACGGATCACTGTGTTAGTACCAGTACGCGCATGGCGGGGAATCTCGGGGTGTGTGATGCGGCTGATGGGGGGCAGGGGGAGGTGGTGTTGGTGGGCGATGCGACGGCGGCGTGGGCGAAGGGGGTTGGGGGGGAGTTTCTCGATGCTGAGACGCTGCATAGAGCGCATATTCAGAGTTTGCAGAATGAGTTTGCTACGATTCGTAGGACGGAAGATGTGAGGAAGTCGTGGGAGGAGTGGATGGTCGACAGTTAGGAGGGGTGAGGCTCTATCAAGGTATCATTGCATTATTTTGCGTGAACGCGGCTGTGTAGGTAAAATCTGGCTTGGGGTATATTGATATCTAACCACGGCGTTAATGATGTCTGTCGGTAATAATGTAGTGCGCATTCTAAGTATGCTCCTTCTCCTTCTCCTGCTCCGCAGCTGAGCTTAAAATCGATGCTCCAACGACTGCGATCTTCACCTCCTCATCCCACCATCCTCTAAACGTCCTCAAGATCTCCATCCTCTGCTTAGCCATCTGCTTCCCCGGCTCCGTCTTCATCATCGGGCCCCTCGCGAAGAGCTTGGACTCAAATGCCGACATGGAACTCTCCATGCCTCGTTTCATGACGGCACCGCCGTAAGTAAACAGCCTACCCACTCCCACGGCCCCCATGGCGTCTATCCGATCCGCGTCCTGCACCACCGCTAATTCCGGATGCTCTGCAATAAGCCTCTTCACATGATCCACGTCCTTGATTTCCGAGGTGAATGAGACACCGGTACAGATGGCCTGGATCTTATCTGCAAGTGACTTCTCCGCGCCAAAGCCCAGAAGCACATCCCGTACCATGGTCTTGGGATCCTCGCCTTCTGCCAAGTACTTGTTGTCTCCTACATCGTGCAGGAGTGCCGAGAGGGTGATGACTGTCGGGTCGAGAGCTGGTTGCTGCGTCGAGGACGATGTTGGTGCTGATGATGTCTGGAGTTGATCGTATATGGTTTGTGACAAGCCCACGACTCGCTGGAGGTGGGTGAAGTCGTGGGAACCGTCATACCGCTTCATATACCCTTCCAGATAGACGACAACTTTGTTGATGAGTTCTCGACGTTCTGCCATGCTGTCATTCATGGTGGAGGAGGGAGATAGCAATGTGGGAATTGAGGGATTGAGCTCAAGGTTAGCAAGGATTGAATGGAGGATTATATATATGCCCAACAGGATCAACGAGACACATGACAGGTAGCGAGTGAATGGTGGAAAGAAGTAGTTACCGTCTCTTTGAATCTCTGGAAATAGAGAGAAGCAGCATATGTCAAATGACTCACCTTGACCTAATCTGGCAGCTTTCTTGTCTAAGCAATGTTATGTACAATACTGTACCGACAAAACGCGGTTGCAGCTTCAGTTGACGCGACTGCGCTTTGACCGCCACCCCACTCCCACTCCCACTCAACTCCCACCACTTGCTAGGCTAGCAACAACCAGAGATCCGCTTATTGTTTCTACTACCTTACCTCCTTTCTCCTATCAATCACTATACGGAGATGTTCACTCCAAGTCCTCGTGGGTGAGTCTGAAATCCAAGCGGATCGATCTCAAAGAGATACAATAATCGCGTTGGTGCTGGTGTTGTGAATGAAGGTAACATATACATCACCTTTGCTTTTGAGATACCTGTTGGCATACTTAATGTTGAACGGCACGTGGGATACTTCTCATGCATGAAGTAATCAGAAGAGTGATTGATCGAGCACCTTCATTTGATTATAGACTTAGAAGATCGTCACAGCGTCAATCGAACAACCCATATACGGGTTAGAATCAACGGGTTCATCTGCATGCAATGCATCCCACAGATGTATCGCATATCCAAAACGCCTCCATCTAAGACAACGCAAGCCCAAAGGGGGTATAGTGGGAGGGAAAGAGGGGTATCATCCCGTGTCATGAAACCATCCAAACAGACCCAACCAACGCCTTTCTCCCGAAGATATTTCAACAACAGACACATCATGATCCTCCTTCGACGCGACCTACACCTGGTCCAAAGGCTTAACAGGATCGCCAAATGGATTGACATGCCCAATACCATCATCCTCGCTCGTACGTCTGTAGTTCGCTGTTCCCATACTCTCAATCTCCTTGTCGAGGCTAGAATGCTTCCCACCGGTCTTCGCAGCCTCATTCAGCTCCCAGCTTCCCACTCGCTCGTGTCTAATAACACTTGCGCCCGCTCCGCCCTTCATCCTCAAATCAGTGTCGCTAGCAAGTTTCTCCGCGCCCTTGAAGCCCCCGATCCCACTGCCGCTTCGCCGCAAGACACCTAGGTCCCCAGCGTTGGTTTTTGGTTTGCGCTCGCGATGATCGACACGGAAGCCAAACAGGCACAGAATAATCCCGACAATAATGCCCGCGCCAAGAGTGACAGCTGCTCCAACGACGCCAGCAATGGCGGGAGAGAGATTGTTCTTGTGGCCGCTACTGCTGGTGATTTCCTGACCCGTGAATGTCGATGTATTCGTTTCGATAGCCTCGCAGAACAAATTGACAGCGCCGCAGGCCGTACACCAATCCTCGATTTTATAGAGAGCGATAAGCGACATGTCGTCCACGAAGTCCGTCCAGCTCATATCGACTTCCGAGTTTCCTCGTCCAAATAGAGGATACTGTGTCAAGTGCGAGTGCTCGTTGTCTGTACTATTTGTACCATTGCGGAAGAAGAACCGCACGAAGAGCTCATCCAAGGTAGGAAAGGGTTCGGATATGTTCTGCCCTGCGGGATTGGTGGGGTTGGAAAAGAGTTCAAAGGCCATGACAGAACCGTGTTGCGGGAGGGAGTTGAAGGCTTGGGCTGCAGGACCTGTATTGAGGCCCGAGAGCGCGAAGAAGGAGAGGAAGGGTTCATGGGAGCCAAACATGAGGGTCAATTTGTCGGATACTCCGTCCGATGCAATGTTAGTCGCGAGCTGCTGGATGACCTTTGAGGCCATCGTTTGACCGGCGATTGAGCTGATATATGATCCGCTGTTGGGAGTATTGTATGCCCACTGCTGCTGCGAGGCTAGGCTATAGAGCTTCTCAAGGTCGGAGGCAGCGAGAGAATCGTAGACCGTCTGATTGTGATAGTTCTGGTAAAGGGCATACTCATAAAGGTCCAACGCATTGTCATAGTTGACGCTGTCGGATTGGATGCCACTGAAAACGGATTGTGCGAGTTCTCCATAGAAATTTTGGTTTGCTACAGTTTGGGAAACCGAATCAGACGATATAAGCGTATTGTACTGCTCATTCGAATAGTTCGTGCAGTTGATATTGCCGGCTAACCTACAAGCACGGATTAGAACATCTTTCTTTCGGGGTTCAGGCCTGAAATTTGACCTGCTACAATAGTAATAGCAATTGAGAGACTGGGAGCTGCTCACCAAATGTAATTGAAATCCAACAAGCTCAGGCTCGCAATATTGGGATACTGATAGCCTGAACACCAAGATCTCGAGTCAGTTGTACTTCTTTGAAGAGAGATATAGAGTAAAGTTGGGGGTATATCTTGGAATAAGGATAATACCCCTTTGGACTAGGAGACTTTGCTTGACGAAGTTGACTTACCATTCAGCGGAAACTGCTCCAGCGTTCCGTTTCCCATAATGCTCTCTTCATCCACAACCTCAGTTGCCGTACTTCTGGGTGGATACAGGCCCTGCATAAAAGCCAGTGCGCTCGCAGTGATATACTCATCTGTTGTAGACAGGACAGACATCTGACTATTACCAATCTCGTTCTCCTGTAGCCCATCAATTGGGTAACTGCCGGTGATCTGGCTCCCATTTGAAGAGTCACTGATGTACCGATCGCGGATGGTCTGTCCAGCCTGAAGGAGCTGGTTTGCGCCGAGCGGGGTCAGGTTGTAAGGTCCTTGGTGCAACACGGGGATTTTCTCTCCATGGTAGGTGAAGACGACTGATGCCCACGTTATTTCATCGTTTCCTTTCACAAGAGCTGCGGCTGACAGCGAGAGGCAAGCGGTGAGGAGGAGGGAGGCCATGGTTGCGCTCAGCCAGATGTGAGATGGCCTCGTCGCCAACTTGGCAAGTGTGAGATGAGGGAGGTAGAGCTTTTAGAGTATGGACGCGAGATGATAGAGAGAGAGAGAGAGAGAGAGACAGACAGACAGAAGAGAGAAAGAAGAGAGAAGAGAGAAGAGAGAACGAGGGAGGGAGGGTATAGAATCGCAACTGAGATAGCTCTCATCGCTACAATGGCTAAAATGCTTGCAGCAACTAAACATTGTCGGTGATAGACATCTGCATGCAGTCACACACAAAGGGCAGTGACCATTGGCCAGAACAGTGCGCCACAGACGCAGCAACGAGCGAGAGTTGTAGGGCCAAGCCTTTGCCGTGTCCTTGTGATGCTGCTACAGGTCCACTATCGCAGCTCTTATCGCCTTATCGACTATCGATTACGCCCAGCCCGTGCGTTGACAGGGGTTGAGGCGGTGGTGAGATCATACCGTAATGACCCCGCAGTTGGCGAGACTCTCACGAATGTGTGGTGTGGGGGCTGAAATGGGGTGGGCAAATCTGGAGAATCGAACGAAACAAAGTCAACTGCGAAGATTCCTAAGAGCCGCTTATTTCGATATGCTTCCTACCTGCCAGGCTGCCATGTTTTGTGAAACTTGGAAATCTTTTTCGTAACGCCATGGAATAGATGATAGTTATCGAAGTAAACAGCTATACATGTTACCACAATATCAACTCACTCTTGTTCCAAAAAGACTTCAATGTTGATTTACATGTTTTTTTCTGGCAGAGGTAAATGCTCTGCCGATGCTATGGGTAGTCATATACACAGTAAATTCATATCGCTGATAAACAATTCCATCATAATCCCTCGCTCGTTCTTCAACCAAAGATCGCATCTCCAAGACGAATGGAGACACTCTTGCATTGAGTGTAATTCGACAAAGCAGCTTCTCCTAGCTCTCGTCCAATACCAGATTCCTTGAAGCCTCCAAAGGGAATTTGGTGATGCAACATGTTGTAGCAGTTGACCCAGACGGTACCGGCCCGAATGTTGTTGGCGACACGGAGGGCAGTGTTGAGGTTGGTGGTGTGGACAGCGGCGGCAAGCCCATAGGTGGAGTTGTTACCAGTGGCGATGACTTCCTCCTCAGTCTCGAACTTGGATATGGAGCAGACAGGTCCGAAAACTTCCTCTTGCATGATCTTCATGTCTTCTGTAACATTCGAGAAGATAGTGGGCTGAATGAAGTATCCCTTGTCACCGTGGCGCTCACCACCGGTAACGACAGTCGCGCCCTCCTTCTTACCCTCCGAGATGTACCCCATGATGCGGTCAAACTGGAGTTGAGAGACTTGTGGGCCCTGGAAGGTGTCGGCAGCAAATGGGTCACCAACCTTGTTGGCCAATGCACGAGCCTTGAACCGCTCGACGAATTTGTCGTAGATACCTGACTGAACGTAGACACGGGAACCAGCGCAGCAGCATTGGCCGTGGTTGAAGAAGATACCGAAGTTGACCCACGAGATGGCGTTTTCAATATCAGCATCGTTAAAGACGATGTTTGGTGACTTTCCTCCGAGCTCGAGAGTAACCTTCTTCAGGTTGGAGCCAGCAGCTGCCTTCATAATCATACGGCCAACAACGGTGGAACCGGTGAAAGCAATCTTGTCAACGTCCATGTGAGACGAAAGAGCAGCACCGGCAACCTTACCGAAACCGGAGATGATGTTGATGACTCCTGGAGGGAAACCAGCCTCCTTGATCAAGCTGGCAGCCACGAGACCAGAGAGAGGCGTCTGCTCAGCGGTCTTGATGACAACGACATTACCGGTGGCAATGGCAGGACCAATCTTCCATGCCCACATGAGCAAGGGGAAGTTCCATGGAATGATTTGACCGCAAACACCAATCTGTGTATGCAATTAGCTCAAGGTCCCATGCCACTAGAAATTCAGAAAACATACGGGCTCTTGTCTGGTGTAGGTAAAGGTGTCGGGATTTGTGTCGATGACCTTGCCCTCAATCTTGTCGGCCCAGCCACCATAGTATCTCAAGCAACCAGCAACCATGCCAACATCGGCCTTGGCCATCCCAATAGCCTTTCCATTGTCGAGCGACTCGACGGCGGCGAGGGTGTCTGCGTTCTTCTCGATGAGGTTTGCGAGGTTGACAAGCATCTTGCCACGGTCCTCTGGGGTGACCTTTCGCCAGACAGTCTCGTATGCCTTTCGTGCCGCAGCTACGGCAATATCGACATCCTTTTCTGTGGCTTCAGAGACGGAGCAAATAACTTCCTCTGTAGCTGGGTTGATGGTCTCGAAGGTCTTGCCGTCAACACTGTTAACGAACTCATTGTTGATGAACCTATACAAAGGCGGCGGATATCAGCGGCGGTCACAAAACAGGTGGAGTGCGGGGTAAATGGGACATTGCTGCGACTTACAATCCAGTAGGTTGGGTGTATTTGCCCGTGGAGGGTGTGTGGTTTTGGGTTGAAACCATTATGATGGTATTAAGTATTGAGTAGATGTGTGTTTGTTGATGTTGCGGGAGTGCGAAGTCTGAGGGATGGAGTGGGATAAGGAGGATAGATGGTGTGGGGAGAGCACAAAGAGAGCGGGGAAATTGACTTAAGTACTCTTTGCAAGCGGCAGGAACGAGACACTATCTCGGCTTTCTTACCTGGTGAATGACCAAAATGTATCCGTGCTTTCCATATCTCACAGCTTGGTGGGTTCGCACAAAGGAGATGATCCCAAGAATGAGGGGTTCACCCACCACCGATACTCCACACTTGCAATGCGACTTGATAAGATCGGCCCCGCATTCGCGCCATGAACGTCGAATTACTCGAGTAGTTCTGAAATACACCAGATTGGCTTGAAGGACCAAAGGCTGCCCGCTCCATCCATTGGCAGGTATGGATTAATAAACTGGGCCGGCCGGCTATTGAAGCATGTCGTCCACAGGTCCGCGCCCGATACTAATGCTGTGATGCTACACTACCTACAGCTCCCTAGCTAGAATCTGCTGCACGCTGAGTTTGGCTCTCGTTGTTTTTGACCCGACGGCAATTTGACGTCGAGACTTTGGTCAATCGAGCCAGAAGAATCGTTATATTCAATTGCTCTCTCGGTAGGCTTTGGAAGATGCGAAAGCATCACCGGCAATTCGGGCCAAAAAGTGGCGAGGGGGTGATGTACACCAGATTCCATCGACTACCGTACCGTACCGTGGTAGTCGTAAAATAGACCATCGGCGATAAGCCTTTATCACCTTCAATGTTTCGGACATCCGTACCCCAGCAGACAGTGGCAGGGTTGGGCATTGGCAGAAACTCTACGCTAGGTCCAGTTAAACCTTCAAACGTTAGCGTTCCGCCTTCCGCCTAACTCTCCACGATGCTTCCTTCCGTTCCTCCAGGTCCCCTGACTCGTGTGAAGAGTAATCTTCTCCGACGCCACTTCTCCTCACTCCCCCCTCTAGATCCGCGTCTATGGAGCTTCTAACATCCCCGGGCCCCACGGGCACGCTGCTATCCGGATCACCGAAGGTTCAGCTTTGTGGGGAAACACGAGCTAAAACTCTAGTCACGAGTCTAGCAATCATGAACCAAACGGGAACAATTGGCTGGCAGGTTAGAGGTAGGTGATAGAAAAGCAGCGACTCAGCGACACGTTTGGAGGTAGCTCTCGCTTACGGATTCTCTCTGTAAAGGGGGGGCGGGTTGTGAGGTTTCTAAAGAGGGGGGGACACATCGGAGCGACCCCCTGCACTCAAATCATCCGTTGCTCAGTGGTTGCTAGGTACCATTTACCATACAAAATAGACGTTTTTGAGTAGTACTCACGGACTATAAATCCATTAAAAACCCACCTTTTATTACACTTGTAGGTTGTTCGTCCGACGTGTCCCCCCTTTACCTAACCTACGGCAGGGTAGAAGTTCTCGATCATCGAATTCATAACATCAGTGCAAGTCTATTATTACTTTAGACTTGAAAGGGCAATCGCAACCCAGTCATATTTGACAAGGTCCGAGTGAGAAGAAAGATAAGCGCCATATTATTCTCATAGTCATGTGATCGACCCCCTTACATGTTTCGTTCTTTGCTTCATGATTTGGGTCGTGTCAAACGATCATATATGCACGATGCAACTTAAGGTAACGGAACTTACTTGCGTGGGAAGTGGGAAGTCGAAAGTATATTAATGGGCCCTAAGCGTCAGAACGGTTTCCTTTCAAGGCCTTTCAAGGAAAATTGTCTATTCATAAACCAGGATGGAAGCATTAGAAAATGCTTGGCCACTTTGTGTCATTATCTCGAAAGGATGAGATTACAGGAATAAGAGACGAATTCGATGCTTGAGGGTAGCTCGTAAGGTAGTTTGGCCATGTTTTGAAAACACTAGATGCCTACTATTGATTGCTGGAGTTCAAAATACTCCACAACTCCACAAATTCCCTCTGAGTCCTATGATAAACATCCAGGACTATCTATGTAAGGGGTGTGATCAGATGAGATCCATTCAAAATTGATGCAGAGCTTCTTGATCCTATCGCAGGCTCTTTAAAACAGGTGGTGACAATGAAATAGTCCAACATGCGGCGAATCGCAGAGCATTTTAATGGTAAGGCAATTTACATGTTGCGATCTGTATATACGCTAATTCTTAAGCATCGCAGCATCGCAGCATCGCAGCATCGCAAGGCCAGTAATGGAAGAAGTAACATTGGAATTCTCAGTATTGTATTTCTGTGACCTGGTGGATGGTTTATCGTCGTCTTTTGCCCAAAAAAAATTCTTGATCAGTTCTCACATGTACCAATGATCATTTTCTGCAGTGTTATAGTAATGATGTAGTTGCAATATTAATATTCTCTTATTTCTCGTCTGGTATTTGTGCGAATTTCCTACTTGTGTATCAGCATGATAGGGTCTTTTTTCTAGGGCCCGTTTTATCACGCTTTCCCTGTTCAAGAACGTTATCATCGAGAAAAGGTTACGATACCACCAGCACCTCACAGTCACCCACGACATTTCCACTACATCTTCTCATCCCAAGTATCGGTATTGCCACCTTGACAAGGACTCGCCTCTACTGTCTCGAGGATCCAGGAAGTTCTCCGCCTGAAGGCGATTGACAGTTATGGAGTCGTCTGCCGGATACGGAACTTCAAATGGACACGCAAATGCGAGCGCGAACACTGGTGAGATTGAAAAACTTGACAGTGATGGGTCTGTCAGCTGTATTGGCTGATTGCCCTTCAATTGATGAGATGTGTATGGGTGCTGACCTGAATGTTCAACCAGACGTCCAGATCAAGTACGAAACCCCCTCGATCGCAGACCTCGATTCTGCGCCCCTGTACCACCATCTGCCACCAGCATCGCACAAACGTGCAAGATCCGATACGCACGAGGTTGCTGAGAAGCGACAGAGAACCGAACCCGAAGCGTCGTCAGGACTTATGCGCAATCCGTTTGCGCATGATGATGACCTGGATAATATCCTCAAGGGAGTCAGTGCTTCCATCACACAACAATACAAGCAGCGCGAGCCAAGCCAGTGTAGTATCCAGACCGTCCGCAGAGAAGGTGCAATACATACTCTTGGATTTACGTCGGATCCCTATCTGTCTATGAGGATATTGAGTCTGCCGGTTTTAGACAGCCTGGTAAGAGCGACCTTTTGTCCTAAGAAGCTTTTCCTGGCCACATATATCCCGAATCGTCTACAAACCTCATGCTGATTGTCTGAAGTCAACCCAGATCTTGTCTACATTAGCCCGGGGCCCTTACCTCGAAACTATACGCATAGTCACTGATCCAGAGTCAGAGCTTGGTCAAGCCTATGCGGCATTGAAATCTCTGTTCGACGACACGAAGAAGATCTATTCGCAACGTGGCCCGGGGCCGTTTCTTTCTGCAGATGACCTTGGTATCGATGAACCTAAACATCGAGCTACCATTCGAACAACCAATGTTGCAACTTTCGCTGCAAGCGTCTTTGGATGTCACGATATTGGATTCTACGAATTGAACGACCACTTTATTGACATATTTACTCCCGAGGATGAGGCTTTAAGTACACAAGCATGCAGTCTCTACCTAAACCTCAAGACCCAGATGTATTTGTCGTCTTTAATGCAAGAGGAACAAGATCGAACAAAGGAGGACATTCTCGAAGAACTCTTCCCACCTGCTCTCGATGAGATTGTGACTAGCCGACGGCCCTCTACGCAGTTGACTGAGAGCGAGTTGATTTTCCTCAATACGTGCAAAACCCGGAGAGATTATTTTATGAATGAGCCAAGTGACGTTGAATCAATACGTAAGCTTAATTTGAGGCCATGTACGATAGACAATATGCTAATGATATCAAAGAGGTTTTGTCCGAAAAGTTCTCATGGGATGAATTCTTGCGGGATCTGAGTACCCATCTCAACGTCGCTTATGGCCCAATTGTTGATCCATACATGAGGCGGCATGCTCTTACGGCACCAGCTTCTCCTATTTGTGGACCAGGCCAGAGTAGCACCCAAGATCAGTTTGGCATGCAAATAGGTACCACACAAGGGATTTCTAGTGGGAAAGCCGACCAATCGATACTTGCAACGCGAGGAAGTAAGAATCCTTCCGACCAGCCACAGCAGAATGGAGATCCCCTTACGGTACTGACTTACTAATCTGTATTTACAGGTCCCCGGCAACCGTATCATCCACCGACACAGAACTGTGCTTCCCAATCACAATACAACAAAGAGAGCATACCATTCCACACACAGAGCGCACCAACACAGGTCCTGTATGAGCGAGCACGTCAAGCTGCTGTTGCAAAGTCACATCCTGGAACAACTCGTCGACCCGGATTGCCAAGCGCAAGGCGGCCATGGAGTAGTGAAGAGGAGAACACATTGATGACTGGCCTTGATCAAGTCAAGGGTCCCCATTGGAGTCAAATCCTGGCTCTCTTTGGTGCTGATGGTACTATCAACAAGGTTCTCAAGGACAGGAATCAGGTCCAGTTAAAGGACAAAGCAAGGAATCTTAAATTGTTCTTCTTAAAAAGCAACATTGAGGTTCCTTATTACCTCAAGTGTGTGACGGGCGAGCTGAAGACCCGAGCACCCAGCCAAGCTGCTCGGAAGGAAGCCGAAGAACGAGCAAAATTCCAGGGCGTTGAGGCTGCGGGAATCATGACATTGGCGAGTGGCATGCAAAACCAGCGTCGAGCGTCATGTGTCTCTGACACCTCTCGAGTCCCGTCTCAAGAGGACTTCAGTTCGCCTGGGGAGCAATTCAACGTCACTGGATCGAGGAACCAAAGTCCATACCAGCAACGCACGCCTCCGCAAGTGGCCGATGATGAACATCTGCGGCAGTCTCTGATGGCTGCTGCTACAGTCTAAGATTCCCACGATACTGATGTCCAGTCCGGCGAATGGTAACCGTGGTAATTAATCTGGGCCTGTTCTCGCTTCAAGTCTCATATGTTTTAAAAGCACTCCAGCATGGCGTCAAAAGGTATATTATGTGGGTCTAGGTCTATAAAAGGAGTTGGTAGCAAGGAGTCGAATAATTTCCAAGCGTGGAGTTTACAGGTTTTGGTCAACCGAGGGTGTTAATCAGATTTCTTGTATTAGCAAATATACCCCGTCCCAGGTCCTTGGAAACTGCCAAAAATGTACATATTATACAATACCCTCTTATTTTTCTCAAGCTCCTCATTTACAGTCCATCCCTACAGTTCGGTCACCATCTGCATATCCTTTGCATTCCGACTCGGCTTCCTGATTTTGCCCAGTGGCACAAAGCACTCTCCACTCATCTCACTCTTCATCACCTTACTCGCTGCACAAAACACAGAAGTATACACTCCTTCCCCCTTCTTCTTCCTCCTCCCATCTGCACCCGGGCCAGGCCATACATAATAAGCGATTCAGCTGCTTTGCATGCAGCACATTTTATAGCTTAGACATGCCGTGGAGCTTCGGCTTTCTGGACGCGAGTCTTTGCGGTGGGGCGGCAGCTGTTGATAGGTTCATGCGGTGTAGGATTTCGAGGGGGATGTTGGCTGTAGGGATGGAGGGTTGGATGAGGACTGCTTTGGAGCCGGCTTAAAGGGACCAGTCTTGGATGGACGAATATAGATGCGGGAGAGTGATGGTTTGAGTGGTGCTTGAGAAAAGTGACATTGGGTGGGAAAGGGGTCTAATTATCAGATTTACTAAGGTTAAACTTATTGCACGGATTGTCCCTGAATAGATCATGGCATTTTCATCGGCCCTGGACGCGCCCCTCCTGAACTTGAGCTCTCTAGCGACTGGACCTGGAGATCCTCATCTCCATCGAGCATCCGCATCAGACGAAGTGTCCGTGTCCGAGTCTGCGTCTGAGCCGACCCAGCTCCAGTTGTCGGGAATTCCTACAATGTAATCATCCCAGTCAGAGCTGAATGATGATCCGTCGTAGTCCACCGCCGCATCCCGTTTCAGACGACTTTTGCTTACTTCGGGTATCACGATAGCTGGTGCAATAAGACAAGCCAATTGCCCTCTTCGTCAAAGTCCCAGCTTCATTTCCCATATTATCTAATATCTGCAAATAGTAATGCCAAGCTTCCATGATATGGGAGAAGTAGGAACAAGCGAGGCTATCTGAAAGAAACAGATTAGAGACCTCATTAAGCATGATTGATGGGACAAACAAGTAAGTATTTGCTGAGAAAGTTACGAAGAAAGCCGCAGGATCATCTAGTCGGCAGCCATGCCCTCGATATATATGGAGGCTGAAACTCCAAGCAATATGGCACCCCACCAACCCAGCCACCCCGTGTCATCATTCGCATTATTGTACAATATTCCGGCATATCATTAACCCCCTAACTCCACCGCCTGTCTATTTACTTCACCTCCGGCTCAGCCCGCAGCCACGATCGCTCTCCGCATACCAAGAATTTTCGAGATGTCCAATTTCTTATGATTATCAGGCATATGCTCTCCAGAATAAATGCAAAGCACCTTCATCCTCTTATCATACCGAAGTCCCGTGAGCAGCTTCGGCGTGATCAAGAAGTACTGACTGGTATTCTCTTTGCAAGCAATATCAACCATACGTTCGTGAACCATGCGCTCGTTGCGAGGATCCATGCCTTGATTAATCTCGTCGACTACACGGAACGGTGCTCGAGCCATCCTTTGTAGGGACATGAGGTAGAAGATGGTAGATACTGATCGTTCACCTCCGGATTGTCGGTGTTGATCGAGCAGTTGTAGGTCTTCGCCTTCTCTGTTAATTCGGTGTTAGTTATCTTTCTTCTCTATTGGGATGCCTGCTCTTACCTGAACTTGACCATAATCTGAATCGCCCAAAGGTCGAAATCATCGTCCTTGTGGACACTGACTTCGCCAGCACAGCCTATTTGTTCGAAGTTGTATGAGAATGCTTCGCTAATCCGCTCGATGAGGCTATCAAGTGCAGGCTCCCAGATACCTCTTACTTCGGTGATTTTCTCGCTGACAGTTTCAAGCTTCTCTTCCGCGTCGCTGACTTTTGCTTTCAGTCTATCAACCTCGGCGCCAAATTTCTCGAAGTCTCTGATCGCATTGGGATTGTTTGCGTTTGTAAACTCTAGCTTTGACTCCTCTGCAGCAATTTCATGCTCCAATGCTTCGACAGTTGTATTTTCAGACACATTGCGGAAACGATCGATATATGGCAAGTTTTCAGGGTCATGTGAAAGCGTCTGACAGATTGCAACGGCTCTCTCTGCTACTGCTTTGACCCTTGCCGACTGCGCTTCAGCATCTTCAGACTTTTGACGTTCTTCTGCGAGACGCTGATCAATATCTGAATTGCGCTCTTTAAGACTGGTAACATCGGACTTGGCCTCGATGAGCATTATTTCTGCCTCGAGAAGCTCTCCATGTCGAGCTCGGATTGCGGAGACAGATTCCTTGTAGTCAAGCGCCTTCTGGGCCTTTTTCAAAACATCAGCATCAATCTGAACTTTCAGAGCTTTGGTTCGAAGACGACGCTCGGTAAACGCTTGCTGTTTTTCATTTAAGGCCTCCTCCTCGCGTTCTGTGGAAATATTAGTAGTTTTGGGGTGGACTGGGATTTTACAAATTTACCAATCTTAGCTGGGAGGGCTGCCTGCTCGCCGTGAGCTTTTTGGAGTTCATTTTTGTCCTTCCGGATTTGCTCCTACACGAAAGTTAGAGGGAATCGCTCATTCAATCGGTCTAATAATATTGACTTACGACTGCGGTTTGAAGGTCTTTTATTTCCGTCTCGAGATTCTGTTGCTTAGTCTTAATGGCACTCATTCGTACTTTCAAAGCTTGAAATTCGACGTTAGCAGAATCAATCCTTGACTGAATTTCAAGCTTTCCAGAAGTATCAATAGGCTGATCAGTCCAATGGCTCGCCGGTGAGACGGTCCTGGTTCGCGTAGAGACTGCACTTGGGCCAAATTCTGCCCTCCTCGTAATATCATAGGTAAGAGATCCGGCAACGAAATGGTTCAGCTTTTTGGCCCCGTAAATAATATCTAGTTCTCGATCATTTATTTCTCGAGGCATTATCGCGCACTTGGTCAACTTTAAACTGAGCGTAGACAGCACAGCCGGTGGGCCATCCACGAAGTCTGATGCCCAGCCATCAAAACCGAGATGTCGCAATTCCTCAGTCGTTATGTCCGGGTGGTCATGAAAGGATCCATCGCTCCTCTTGATAGGAAATTCTGCGTACCCTTGTTCCCCATAAAGATGCTTTTCCAAAGTTTGGAAGTCGGCGGCTGTTTGGGCTGTTATTGACAGGTAATCGCCCTTACTAAGCATTGACTCGATGGCACTGGTGTATTTGGGGTCCTTTATGGAGCATGAAATCAAAGGTGGACCATAAACCTCTTTCTCGAATTTGTCCCGGTTTTGTTGAACCCATTGCCACGCTGCTGCTGTTTCCTTGGATGCATTTCTCAGCCGTACAGATTGCTGGCCTTCTTGCGTATCAAAGGCAGCTAATTCTTTCTTAGCATCTCCGATGTTCTGCCTCAGCAGCCTTGCTTGCTGGTCAATTTCCTTCTTTTCTGGCTCCATAGCCGCAACCTCGGTTTTGATATCTTTTATCTGGTGCTCTTTCGCTCTCTGCCAAACATTTAGTCACCGAAAATGGTCAAGGTTTGTGTTCACTTACAATTCGTTCGTTCCATTCTGAACTGTCGAATACAACCGGTTCCAAGTTGAGGCGAGCTTTCAAAGCGGTAATGTTCCTCTGGATTTTATTGAAGTCAGACCTCCGCTTGGCGTCTTCCTTCTTCTCGGAATTAATCTTGGAAGTCTTCTCCAGTATCGCCTCATCTATGGACTCGATAGTATTGATGATAGTGTTGCCGTCCCTTTCAGCAACATCGACAGCGTTTCTCCGGTCCCGTACCGCAGCAGTGATCTTGCCCACATAATTTTCCTTCTGTGTGATCGATTGCAAAGTGGGTTCCAATTCCGCCTCCAAACTCCTCAAGCATCTCTGTGCTTCTTTCTTCTTTCTCTTAAAGACTACATGCTGATTGCGAGCAAATCTGTATTCCACGAATGGGATCGTCTTCTTCAGTACCATAACGTTCTCTAGGATTTGGTTCCGCTCCTCGAGTTGCTGTACCTCCACACGAAGACCTTCTTGACGGCTCTCTCGAGTTCTCAGGTTCTCTTTGTCTCTCTCCAACTGATTGTCGAGCGATTTCTGCTCCTTGCGGAGTTGCTTGAGAGATTCATGCTGTTCCAACATCTCTTCTGGGGCTGCCGCGCGTTGAGTCTGCTGTAGGAGCTCAATAGGCGATAGCGCTGCAAATTCTGATACTTTGTCTTGCGGAAGGAATTGGCACAAGTTGTCAACTTGAATGTTGAAGCCTCTTGTCAGGGTTTGTACAGCCTTCAGTGATGTCTTGCGATCATCCAGCCACCATTCACGGACGTTCCCGTCTTTTATGATTTTCAATCGCACAACGTGATTCTTGGGCTCCTCTGGTCGGCGCTGCAGCTCGATTTCGACCTGAGCAGCGTTGGTATTGTGCTTGACGAATTCTCCAATTTGTTGCGCCCTGCCCAAATGAATTGGTCCCCATCCGAGCCCCAAGCAGATGGCGCAGACCAGAGAACTTTTCCCAGTACCATTTGGCCCAATGACCATATTGAGATTCGGTCCGGGGAAGAATTCCGCGCTTTCGTAGGTGACAAAGTTGGTGAGCTTGACCCGGACGATTGCGCCGGGTTGAAACTCGCTCGCACCAGCCTCATTCGTATTGCTATCCTCCTCGAGATCGTCATCGTCGTACATGTTGCTTCGGCGCTGTCGAGGCATGCTCGATTCCGGCTGAGATTCGTTTGAATATCCATTGACGCGGGCGCGTTTGGGAGAATCCGAGGAAGATGGCGTAGAGCTTTGTGATCTTCTGATGATGTCGGCATCATCGTCACCCTCTATTGCAGATCTCGGCCGTCGACGAGAGTCGGCCGGCGAAGACATGGTGAGTTGTCGAAATTCGAACTTCTGCTTTTGGTTGAGTCAAGTCGCGGGTCGCGTCCCTGTCGACGCGTTCCTTATTAGGCTAGAATTTAATTTATCCTTCGCTCACGTGACCTGCCGAAAGACCGAAATATCGGCTGAGATCGCAACGTCGACTTCAGTGTTCTATCGATGGCTGTAGCAATTCAATCATGTCTGGTCAAAGTGGTACTGGTCTCATTTGTTGTTGTCAAGTATTTGCCGCGGAGGAGAGTTCCATGTCCCCGTTCTGTATACCGTTCTGTATAGAATCGGGCGCGAGCGAAGAAGGAAGGACCGACTATTACCGGGCAATCCGAATCAAACAACTCCTCGCACGCGCATGTAGGTAACAACAGAACAGGTACAGATTGCTAACTAATTGTGGTATTACTCACTCATACAACACGGAATTGTTATTTCAAGATTCTCACATAATCGCTGGATGAAAATCAGACAATGCTTTGCCAGATAACACGTTTATCAATTATTCTTTTGACAACTGTATTTCTATTGCCTCCTTACCCACCTAACTAGCAGAATAGACGAGATGTCGCGCTGCACAAGATTTTGACTTTCAGTTCCCTATTAATTGAATACTAAAATACAAGTTGAAAGATGGGATGAAGTTAATCTTATGGCGTGGGCGGTGTCCTGGTGCATTCCTCTGCAGTCAGTGAATGTCAACAACCCATCTCCACATAATTCTGCATTCCACATCAAATTGCGGTGCTAATTTTATACTGTCGTTTCTTCTCTTGCCTAGAGCTTCTTCTTCTTGCTGCTCTTTCCTACTGGGAAGCAAATTAGCTTAAGGTTCTGGCTACGAAATTCTCTCTCTTTTTTTCCATCTCCACAAGCTATCTCACATCTTCACGCATAGAGAGGAGAGCAACGCGGTATGTAACGCAGATTCAATGTCAAACCACTTACTCCACCATGAAAACTAAGAATTGCAGAAAGCCCCAACCCTTAGCAGTTTACAAGAGCGCGTTTCTCGTCTCTCCGCGGACCTCCCACCACAAACCGCGTGGCTCAAACGACCGCACTTCTGGCGGTGTCCTTGCAACGTAAGGCTTCATAAGCCTACTTCTGCGAAAATGTCCTCTTAAACTCTACAGCGATCATTCAGGACTGCACACAATGAGCAATCACCGTCGCGCACCCCTGGGAGAGGCAACCCGGAGAGTCAACAATGTTCAACAGTCACAATTCAATTCTTCTTCGAAACCAATTTCGATGCCGCACCATGAAAGCCTGAGAGTGGATGAGCTTCACCCCGCACACAACGCAGTCCCGGGTGCACGAATATCTCAGGGCGACTATTATCCTCCACCGAACCCAAATCGAGATGCTTCACCAGCCTCAAACGCGGTGAACCCACGCCTGTCTGCTATTTCAAAACAGAATCCCGGGACGGAATCCAATAGAAGCTCCCAAATATCGACCGTTTCAAGCAATGCGTCCGACGGGAAGAGAATCAAGGCTTACATTGGCCCTTGGAAGCTAGGGAAAACTTTGGGAAAGGGGGCAACTGCTCGAGTACGATTGGCCAGGAATGCGTACACGGGGCAAGAGGCAGCCATCAAGATTGTGCATAAAAAGAATGCGCAAATCTCACAGGCTGGAAGTCTAGCGCATCTGGACAAAGCAGACGCAAACATGTCTGATACTGTGGATGGACTTCGACGGATGCCGGTTGGAGTCGAAAGAGAAGTGGCAATCATGAAGCTTATTCAACATCCGAACATCATGAGACTTTACGATATTTGGGAAAATCGCACAGAAATGTAAGTCTCAATGTTGCGCTTCCGTAATTGCGCTATGGCTAATGACAAATAGCTACTTGGTCCTGGAGTACGTTGATAATGGGGAGCTCTTCCAACGTATCACTTCCAGTGGTAGGCTTGGGGAAGAGGAAGCAATCAGGTACTTTCGGCAGATACTCAGTGCTGTTGGATATTGCCACTCTTTCAATATCTGCCACCGAGATCTCAAACCGGAGAACATATTACTCACGAAGGGTGGAGAAATCAAAGTTGCCGATTTTGGGATGGCTGCATTACATCAAAGTCCTGATCATAAGCTTGAAACCTCATGCGGGAGTCCCCATTATGCTGCTCCGGAGTTGATTCGCGGTATCACGTACCGTGGTGAGAAAGTTGATATATGGAGTATGGGGGTCATCCTTTACGCCTCACTCTCTGGCAGATTGCCTTTCGATGTCGAAGGAACTGGCAAAGATTGGCTATCTCCACTGTTATCCAAAATCAAAAAGGGTGAATATGAGAGGGCTCCCGAGTGTAGTGACGACGCCGCTAGTCTCATATGGAGAATGCTGCAAGTCAACCCGAGGGACAGAATTAATATAAGCCAAATATGGAGGCATCCTCTCCTCAGGAAATACGACTACCTAGACGCACTAGGTAGGGGTCGTTATCCACTGTCACCCAGTGTAGAGGACTGCGGGCGCCCGGTACTTCGGAGAAGTGATATAAACAAGGAGCTACTCCGCCATCTGAAGTCTTTGTGGCACACACTATCCGAGCAGCAGCTAATGAGTGCACTTCTTTGTGAAGAGTAAGTATTTCTTACACCTCACATCACCCAAGAAACTATGGCCGGGTATTCTACTACACAGTCCAGACTAACTTCAAATAGACCAAATCCCCAGAAGCTATTTTACAGTCTTCTTTTGCGGTATAGGGATGCTCAGCTGGAGAACTATACACCAGATCTCGTATCTTCTGCCAGTGACTACCACCATGTTGGGCCCCTAGCTTTAACGAAGACCTATTCTACGTGTCACTTCCCTCAGCCGAAATCGAAAAGCCATACCCGCCAGTCCTCTCGATTTACGGTTATCAGTAACACTGCAGATACCGAGAGAAGTTATGATCCTTTCAAAGCTTCTCGTCCTCAGCATCTTGACTCAATTCGACCTACAGATCGTGCAACTGTAACTATTCACCGCGACCCAGACCAAGACGACAATGCGGAGAAATCCACCACTCGGCAGCAGCTTGGCTCTCGAGCTTCCGTGACCAATGGTCCGGAACGTGGAAGGCCACGAAATATGTTCCCACCAAAAGCTTATGCATCGCGAAGTTCTTTGGCTAGTTCTACAAGAAGTCGAAGCAGTGCCCCTCGCGTACGAGCGACTATTGGGAATAGACGTGGTGTAAGCTTCTCACGCCTGCGGAAGGCGTCGCCATCTGTTACCAGTCAAAGTGTTGCATCTACGACCAGGAAGCAAAATTCGACTGTCGAAAGACACAGTAATCATACTGAAGTGACTGATGATGGGGGCGATATTCTGCGTCCGATTGGCGAGAAGTCAGCCTCTTCACGTTATGTTCGATCCCGCAAACGGGACCCTACGGCGTCTGAGACTCTGGCTCCTGCCCCTGCAGCAAAATCGGCTCCTTCAAGTCAAATCTGGACCGAGGATGTGCGGCAACTAAGTATCAGCTTAGCAAAAGACTGCGATGAAGCTTTCAGCCGGTCCACTGTGGTATCAGCTTCAGATAAGCCCCAAAGGGTCAAAGCAAGTTCATTGTCGGTAGCAGGTGCTAATCCAAAGTTAAAGTGTTCTTCTCTTGATACGCGACCACTTCCGGCTCCCCCTTTGAGGACCAATTCTGTCAACTCCGAGCTTCTGGAGGCACGCAAGCAAGCCGAGCTTAGGAAAGCATCTGGAGATGATTCGCCGGGCTATTTGGACCGAATGGTGTCACATATCGATCGTCTCATACAGCCATCCGAATCAAAAGACCATGACCGCGATCGTCGCACGTTTTCCGCTCCTCCTGTGGAGAAAAAACATATTCCATCGGGTCGCCTGTTGCCTTCCATACACGAAATCGGTGGCGAAGATGGATCGCCACGGGGCCACTCTGATTCGATTAATCCAGGCCACCATCGACAGGTACAGGTCAAAAGCAGCCGCATAGCATCCGCCCCGGAGCCCAGAGCGGCCCACAGGATATACCTCGAAGACCGATTCTCCCAACCACACTCTGAGAGAGAGACCATCCGTGTCGTCACTTCACCATCCCAAAGAAGCCCTGTCAAAGCTCCAGCACCCCTCACAATTCGGAAGAAGGCAAGCGCAGGTCCGTCAGCTTTGAGGAGTGGATACGTAGAATCAGGTCATAATTATTGTGCCGATTCCAAGCTGAATGTCCCAGCAGACTTTGGAGGAGCTGTTGAGGATACAAATATTGATGATCATTATGCCCACGATACTAGCTCTGGCACCATTATCAGGAAGACATCAAATTGGTTCAAGCGCAGCTCTAAGGGCTCAGAGGAAGACTATAAGACATCGGCCAGAGCTGAAACATCGCAGTCGCGATATTCTTGCATTAGTACTAACCCTCCGCATCTCGACACGAACCTTCCAATATCTTCGAAGACCAAAGGGTTCAGTTTGCGCAGACTTTTCAAGAAGCGGGATTCGAGGCCGGACATGACAGCTGGCAGTAAGTCCAGGAGGTGTCTTTCTCGGTGCCTTAAAGCTAACAAAATCCTCAGATTACGACTTTGAAGACGATTCAAGTATCCAAGACTCGACAGTAGACGCATCACGCCAGTCATACGCAAGCCGTTATGCCAATTTTGATGACCCACGAGCCCGACAGATCGAACCACAGCAGAACTGGCTTGCCAAGCTTTTCCATGTGAAGCCAGCATCCAAGTTCATTTGCTTTTCCGTTGCCAGGCGTAGAGCACGACGCGAAATCACTACTGTTCTTCGAGAATGGAGGCGGTATGGTATCAGAGATGTTCAAGCCGATAAGCAGAGGAACATTGTGTTTGGAAAGGTGGGAGCTACGAACCGTGAGTAATCCCCGATGCCGCCAATGGGCAAACAACTGATGATGTCCAGATCTCAATATGAAAGAAGTCTCGTTTGCCGGAGAAGTCATGACGGTCATCGAGCATGGAAAGCGAGCACACCTCAGCATCGCGCGCTTTACTCAAGAACGAGGTGCCGCCAGCAGTTTCCACAAGGTTGTTGAGACCCTAGAGAACGTGTTGAAGCTTCGTGGAATGCTCATCACCGATGAGCGGAAGAAGAGGATGATGATCAAGACGATGAATACGATCTGAGTGCGATGTTGATAATATATAATACAAGGCCGAGCTGCAGGGTGTCTGCGACGTATTTTGCTCCAGGTGTGCGGCTGGTCTAGGGGGTGGTTGGGTTGCCTTTTGCAACCTTGCATAACGTTTCTGTATAGACAGACCTTTACTTGGGTTGGGCGGGAAGCGAAGATGAAGGAAAGAACACTCCTGAGCGATAATTATTTTGTAGAGTAGGATACGGTTTTGGGGGTAGGGAAAGGAAATAATAGGGTGGTGTTGGCCTGTACAGTGTACTAAACCTCTAGAACGATAAATAAGACGGAATTGAAGCTGTTGGGATTGAATGCCCCGTCTGTGTTTATAGCAAGAGGTTGGGTTGTAAGCCTTGTTATCAAATGACTTGTCGGAGGGCTGTTCAAAGGAAAAGTAGAATCGAAAGCGTTAAAGTTATGCACTCGAAAGCCATCAGTGTAGAAAGACGCGAGGAAGTGAGGGTTAAGTCATAACTTTGCTTCTTCCTCCGAACACCCAACTAAACCTTCCAGTACGGCCGTGCCCATCCCATATCTTCAATTCCTGAACCGCCTCTTCTCCTCGCAGTTTTTCATCTCCGTTGAAAATCCTGCAAGCAAGTCCAGTCTCGTCGCAAAGTGCGTTGCGCATTATGATGCTGTCGCGTGCCTCCGCGCATTTGATAACAGACAGGAATGCAAGTAGTTGAGAATCGAGCAAGGTGTAAGAGATGACTTACAAAGTGCTCTCTCTGCTAGGTACAGTTGAGGACACTCAAAGCCCGCAAACGGCCCCAACGACTTTTGTAATCCCTACCACAACTAATATTAAATTATTCTGTCTAATGCAATAGACTAAACAGATGATTTGAAACACTATAGGCTCCTACAAATTGTATTCAAGTGGTGTTGTGGTGATACTCTGATTTCTAGGAGAATTTTCAAAAAGATATTTGGCCACGACTCGCCTAGTAGTACGCTAAAACTATAATCTCACGCTAAAATGTGGACCGTGCAAGGTCCCACTTTACCCGTACTTACTTAACCACCTGACTTAATCTAGTAGACTTATAGATATCTTCTCCTTACTCTAATATCTATAGTATATCTAGTATATTTAGTATATACTAGTTAGTATAGTTCTAATAGATGAAGTTTATGGCTTTAAATATATTATTACATCTAGTTAAGGTATACTTATTCTATCATGTGACTCGATATTTATTAATATTTTAGCCATGCTTGCCCTGAGATTTTATACCTGTGCGGATGGACCCACTTTTCCGCATAATATAACTTTTGCACCACTTAATTAAAATCAATCGTAAAAATTGCATATGGTTTATTAGCTGCTTAAATATTTAATAGATCAATTCGAATAAAATTATAGTTGTATCATTGTGGTTGTGTTCTAATGTGGCAGATGGGGACTAATTTGCGGGCTTTGAGCGTCCTCGACTGTACCCAGGGCCAGGTAGGGAAGCGAAGAGCTTTGGAAGTGTTTTAGACTTTAAGGAATAGATAGGGGAGCCGAGGTATCAGTAACTGTACTGCATCTGGACTAGAGCAAAGCTCACTGATCAACTTATCAGCATTACTCGAGTATGTAGACTGTCAAGCTTGCAATACTGTAACAAAGTCCTCCCGGTTGTCTTTTTATGTTTTTGCATACCTTACTATAGGACCCACTGGAGTGAAGTGAAGTGAAGTTCAGCCTCGAAGGCGGCGGGCGTCCTCCCCAAAATACTCCACGTGCGCCCCATCCGCGTACACTGTATGCTGGGCTGGCTCCATCAAGGCTCATGAGAAAATATACCATCGCATATTCCGTCCTGGGCGGCATCGATTTAACATGTTGCACTGTCACATCGCCTGGTCCATTATCAGCACATCTAGAGTTTGCTAGTCAGTCATGGTACCTAGTCAACCTTTAAAAAGCCAACCATGCAGACGCGTTCCGTATACACATTCGATGAATGCATAACCCAGAAGGTGGACGGAATTAAGGAGACATCTCCGTTCCAATTCCCATCGCAAATATGCGCGTTCAAATTACATGCCATTTCCTTAGCTCTCATTCAGTAGCTGATAGACTCTCGCAAACATTTCAAGGTCAAGGAAACGAGGCTATCTATCGTCAGGTCTAGATCCCCAACACGCAATACTGCCATTAGTATCGCTGTATATTCCCCCCTTTGTCGCCGCGCGCGTGGTAGGTACGTACTAGTACCATCATACTACTAAAAATTAGTTCAAGATCTATCCCAATGGGGGCCCGGGCCGACACCAAGAGGATTTGACAACTGACTCGCTCGAATCCCAGGGTCTGGACGCGATCTAGATTGTCCGCGTATCAAAGCTTATTTTCTCAACACATATGGAACTTGGTTTTTAGGGTAGGGTCTTGGGGTACTAGTCCGATAAGTGCTTGGAAACGGGGTGTGCCGAGAACACACGGCGCGAAGTTATTTACCAGCTGGCCGGGCGAGGTCGTCGCAAGGATAGCCGCTAGATTGCTTTGGGTCGAAGCCTTGCGAGATGATATTCTATGATGTGTTTTCTTCCTTCTCGTTCGGGAGCCAACAATATGGGGTTAGCTGAGACGGATTGTCGCCGAGCTACTCGTCATGGTGTTGTAGAATCTGAATTGGGAACTCGACTGGCAAAACACCGGAGTTTGGCAAAAAAGATTCTGTCCAGCTTGGAGACATGGAATGAATGGTTTGATGCTGTGGCTGGATTGTAGGGGGAAGTGTGGCAGGAGGGTGGCGCCGCGGCCGGGGCCCCACACTGCTACTGTAAGGTCGCTACGTACCTACTCTTAGGTATATCGAATATTTATTTGTGGGGAAGTGCTGTCGTAGGGATAGTGTCATTGTGAAGTGGCATGCCAAACTCACCATCATCGTCTTCTGTGGGCAAACGATACATAATTGAAAATAGCCATAAATAAACACGCTGGTGTATCTGCTGCATTGCAAACCTCTGTCTTGACCCTCATTTCCCCATCTTTTGTTAGGAGTGAAGGGTGAACTCTCACGCTACTTGGACCACGGGAAGATAGTACATTGACTATTCGGCTTCGCTCTGGGATAGGTAATCCCTTTTGCGCCGGTATAGTATAGGGGCCGCGAGTCCTATTGCAAGAATGCTTTGGGACTTCCAAACCGCCGGGGCTGTGATAGACGAACCATGGCTTTCTTTACAGAAAGTGCAGGAGAGTGATGATGGGATCAAACTGCAAAGTAGCAGTGCATCATGACAATTCGGAATTCTTCGAGTCAGCTTGAAAATTGTTCCGATGATCCAAATTTGACTTCCCGATGGAATCCGGTCGTCAGCGTTCATCCTTACTTCTGAGTATTAATGGCTGAAGTAGTTATATACCCGATGACTTACTTGCCTTGGCGGTAACACGAACGAATATCTTAATAGAAACATTTAGGATTCTGGAGAGTTGCACGAGGAGATGTCATTTGCTGACAGTGACTGATCGAATGATAGCCTTTAGGTTTCATAATCAAGTCTTGGACCCTTGCTGCGTTCTACCAGATGTCTACCAGATATCCCATGAGAACTTGTCATGAGTGACAAGATGATATCTAAATGCTGCACATGCTACATTTATTATTTATCATATGATTGCCCAAAATTGCACAGCATTGGGAAAAGTAAAAAAGCAACATGCGGTATAATTTAGAAGTTGAGAGCCTGAGAACAAACGACGGGAACAAAGATGAATGACTTTTTACTCTCCATTTGAGTTGTACTACTCATGACCTTCCTCGGAATATTCTATGAAACCATTACATCTCATTATGCGCGACAAATAGAATGAACGCCATAAGATTCCAGAGGCAAGCCAACCTTCTTTGACATTTCCGTGGGAAGTTCTGACATATGCAACATAACTGAAATGTCTTTCAAATAGCTGATATATCGAGCTGGACATTTTTCTATTGATAGAAAACCAATTTATACCGCTGCTCTTTCTGATACAAGAAGTTGAGATCCTTTTTGAGCCCCTGAGAAATTCTTTGACTAACGTCCACTTGTCTATCAAAGTCTCGAATATGAGATTCCAATCTCTTGGTACCGCACCACATGTGGGGGAAATTCCTTTTCGCTTCGGACCATTGCAGGGTGCCCTGGCAAGTTGGCGTATCACTGGTTTAGCCATCCGCAGGCATACCGCCACTGACTCGAAGCCAACGGCAATTCCACGGATGACCTGAAAATGCGTACAAAGTAGATTGAGACTCAAGGACTTACATACTCGCTGGCATACGAAATGAATATTGGGGGAAACGGAGTGTGTCCTCGCTGTTTCACTGAAGAGTTTCATCACCTTGGAGGCTGCTCTTGGTTGATAGGTTCTATTCCTGGAGACAGACATGAATGTTAGGGGGGGTTCTCCGCGTGGCACATTTTGCTCGCTCGCTCCGTGCATTCTTTGGCTGCATCTTATCTGGATCGAGGTTTGTGGATGCACTGACACATGGTTGGCATGGATTTGAACCTCCCTGGCGCATTCTCCAGCTTGAATGATCCCTGGCACAGCCTGGATACTTAGTGGGTGGCTAATGAATTGCCCTGCAACCCAAGATGCGGCTCTGGGATGCACAGGACAGGCGTTCTGCACAGCTCATGTAAGGCTTCGGCCTGATACTGACCATATCTGGTGATACCAAGTAATCCAAGTCGCTGGGAAGAAGGCTTGAGGCTGGATAACAGTCCAGCCGGATTCCGAACATAACAGAGGAATACTGTAATGATCCTCCACGGATGAGAGAGTATTCAGCAGACCTTCTGGCCGGAGAAGTTTTTTAGCACATGGGTTTCTCCCGTGCAGCAAAGTGTTCTTACTCGTAGAGCCTGGTTGATAGGAACAGCGGTCTAGGTCAGAAAGGCGGGGTGTGATGAAAAGGGAAAGAATGTGGCCCGGTGGACGGAACAAGACAAGTGGAAGCATGGGCAAAATAAGGTTGCATGGGCTGAGAGGCGTTTCTAGCCTCGAGTTTGAAGGGACTGATTCAGTGTCTGATCGATCTCTCGTACAGTGGCCAGTCAGAGGCTTGCATCGCGCGGATTCGCGCCTAATAAATGATTCAGTTGACGCGCAACACTCAACACCACCACGTCTCGTTTCTGATGCGGGTACAGTGTGATGGTTCAAACTTCGGGTTGGAATGAGATGAGGTGGGATAGTCAGTCATTATTAGCGATGTCTGTTGCTAGGGATTACGCCCATCCCGAACGCAGGTGCAACTCCTTGGTCAGAGCTTTCCTTTGGCGGATGGATTTCAATAAAGTTCATCTGAATGTCGGCAAGGATCAAAGCCCGGTCTAGAACATACCTGACCCAGAGGTATGAGCTAGTCTACAATGGGCGAAATTAAACGATTAGGCAGGTCAGAACCGTCAGATACCGTATCGTGTAAACATGTCTACTAATCAAGCGTAATGATCGCTTGTAAACTGTAAACTGTAAACTGTACGGACGATGTACGGACAGAGCCTCCAAACTGCCCAGATTACGGGAGGCACCGACAAGAAAAGGGCCTCGGGATTCTAGCAGATTTCAGTCAAGGATAGGAATAAGAAGAAGTAAGCGCTTTGAATGACCCGAAAGGATGCTCTTCTGTACAGCACTACATTTCATTATTTGTCATTTTCATCCAGGTGTAGAGCCAGCTGAAAGCATCGTTATTTATGGAACAAAACAGTATCACAAGACTCTCATGCGGGGGGCATCTTTCTTACTGGCAGAGTGCTCAAAAGGTCATTAGAACAGGTCTTGCATCAGCATCAGCATCACTCGCCTGATCGTTGTGTGGCCTTTAGGTTTCAAGGTGCTCCGACCCGCTATCTTGGTCATGGTTACTCAAGATGCTATTCTTGAACAGCTTGAGATTTCATTTCCTTTCCTTTCGTTTTCATCCGAACACGAAGAGCACAGATTGGCAGGTGATACATACCCGTAGCAATTGCATCAAGAGTACGTACTGCAGTCTCTGGCCGCAGTATAATCGCGGGTCAAAACCAAAAGTGATGATTTATTGAGATCTAGCAAAAGTAAGCTCGGCGACTAACCCTCGCAGGAACGTCCAATGGCCTTGGAGCCCTTGTCGATCTTGGTCAATGCAACGCTGCAGGACAGGAATTATGGAATTCCCAACCCAAACTCCTGCAGCGCGTCCTAAGACCGAAATGGCCGTCACAGGCGCTCCATACTTCGTTTACCGTCTCAATAATAATTATCCCACGCGATTCGCCCCTGAAGGAGAATCTCCATTATTCCTGGACATGAGTAGCTGCTTTGGGTATGCGCCGTCTTGCTTTTGACAATTGTTATTGCCAACTGAATCAAGTTCTGCACGTCTGATAATCATCTCGTCTCTTGAGTCTTGCCCCACCCCCCATCCGATCCCCAATTCAGCCATCCCGGCGGCTTAAGCCAAGAAAAGCCTCTGGGCCAGCACTTGCAGAAATGTACCTACTCGCATGCAGGAAATGCCTGCTACATGCCTGTACTGCAGCAGACCCAAGCTCGGAGACGGAGACGAGGCGACGGCCACACCATCATCCCGTGCGCCGTGTACTCGTACCTCCGTACAGTATGTACGACTGCGCAGGGGAAGTGGGAGTCTTACAGAAATAAGCAAAGAAATATTACTTCTAAAAGCGCCTTGGACAAGCGAGAGAAGGCTTTGAAGGGTTTCCATCAAGCCAATTATTCTAGAGACCAGAATTGCCCAAAGAAATGCAGAAATACCAGAGAAATAGACATGTCCTACGAGTATACAAGCTTACTCACCTACCTTCCTCTGTCCACTTTCCTTTGCTGCGTTGGTGAGGCACGATGCTTTCGCGAACAATTAATAGTCTGTCTCAATCAAGCCAGGCCGACATTGTCAATGATCCCCCTCCGCCCGACGTCCACTTTTCCTGCCAGATAATAATTCAACATTCCCTTACCAGCCCGGCCTTGCACTACATCCGCGGAGCAAAGCGTAAAAGTGAACTAATTATTTTACTATACAGTATGATCATAACTGCTATGAGGCGCGGAAATAATACGGTATGGCCAGTCCGTTACTCTACTTCTGCCTCTGCTTCTCTGCTCTCTGCTCTATCGCGCATGCAGTTACAACACCGGCAAAACACCATCAACATGCACTACTGTTTTGTAGCATGGGCACAAGATCCCGTCCTGGGGGTCTGGGACTCTGGGACTCTGGGACTCTGGGACAACCGCGATCAGAGCTACAATACTCCTAGTGCTGTACTACAAGTCATACGCACATGGCGAATAGCCATTATTGCTATTAAGGTTAGGTAGGTACGGTATATCATTCGCTTTTCTATACGGAGAAGAGTATCCGTACTAATATTAGCCTTACGGACTAGTATCTCTCTCGTTTTTCTCTCCTCCTCGTCCTCCTGTCCCTGGTCCGTGGGTACAGTAAACACGCTCCACGCTTCCCTTCCCAGCCCAGCCCGCTAAAAGACCAGAACCCCTATCCCTACCACGCGTGCTGCCCCCCTTCCACCCCCCCTCCCCACCCAACTTCCCGCTTGGTAGCCAACACGATCCAGCCAAAGGTCCCCCGAACGCACAGGCCATACCCAGACCCAATAAGCTACATATATCGACAGACGCCTCCCCGGCCGCCATTCAAGTGATCGACGCTCCACATTCTTTGCCCAGGTTTGACCTCGACGCCGACTAAGAATCGACTTTCTCGACATTGCAGAAACATCGTCGACTTTTGCAGTTACGGGGGCTACCTAATACCTGCTTCCTTCAACTGTCAGATATCCAGCTTCACCCCATCATCCGCCTTTGCCGGTCCGCTATTCTACCCATTCTACACCCGTTGCCCTTGTAATAGCCTCTTGGAAAATAGCCATCGTGGACTTCTTACTCACATTCTATAATGGAGAGCTTGACAGCTCGAAGGTCCGCGGCCTCCAATCTTCCCACCTTCCAACTCCCACCCCCGGACCATCTCGGGATGCACAAATACCCAGCAGCATATGCGCCGACAAGTTCAAATCAGTCATCAGCTCCCGTGAGCAGTGTTTTAACACCTCCGGCCTCGCTACCGAACGAAAACAGTCCTTTGTCAAGCCTGAATGGAGGGAGTTCCGGGAGTTCAGCTGCTAGTGTTCCTCCATATCAACCCATGGGATACTGGCCAACTCCACAGAACCCTTCGTACACCTATAGTTCAGCGCCTTCAATGCCAGCACCATATGCACAGCAGCAGCAGCAGCAGCAGCAGCAACAACAACATAATTACATGGGAGCGCGCCCCTTATACTCACCATCCATGAACTATCCAAATCGGGGTAACAATTCGCCCTCGATTGGAGAGGGACTTCCTCCCCCACCCTACGATATCAGTCTTCCCCCATTCCCCACATCAATGGGCTCCTCGGGTGGACAGCAGCAAAATCTCCCTACGCTTGCACACCAGCAACAGTCGCAGCACCATCAACTAAACCATAATACGCTGGTCAGCTCTCAACAGCCAATCTCACAAGCGTCCCATCAAGGGCCTCTTCACGCACCTGAAAATTATGGCGGAAGGCCTCCACCAACGCCAACTTATTACACCCCCGCCTCGACACCACAGCAATCCACGTTCCCCGCCTACACCCAGGGATCTCCCACCCAGCATTCTCCCATCTCATCATCCGCGCCTTCGAATCGAATATCGCCAGTGTCTGCGCCGCAAGGCTACCACTCCCGGCCTTATAGTGGCTATAGTCTCCCTGCGATGGCCGGCCCAATAATGTCTAATGTCCACAGTCCAGGAAACCAGATGGCGCTCGTGGGAGGTATGAATATACAATACCCGCAACACCAACTTGGTGGGCCCATGTACGGGCACCATCCAGGAGCGCAACAGCAGCAGAACGACCGCCCCTTCAAGTGTGATCAATGTCCCCAGTCGTTCAACAGGAATCATGATCTGAAGCGCCACAAGCGAATCCACTTGGCAGTCAAGCCGTTCCCTTGCGGACACTGCGAGAAGAGTTTTTCACGGAAAGATGCTTTAAAGGTTCGTTCTTTATCCGATTCTAAGTTGCAGTAATTGGAGGCGGTTTTTTGTCCCTTGTTTTGAGGCAGGAAGCTGACTGAACGAACAGAGACATATTCTTGTAAAAGGATGCGGGAAATCAAGCGATGATCTATCGAACGCCAATGGCGGAAGTCAATCACCTATCGACAAATCAGAGGTGATGAGCGATTCAACCGAGGACAGTAGTCCGAAGATGCTAAAGAAAGAACTTTGATTCTCATTCTCATTACCAAGGAATTAGTTTACCCGTCACAGTACATGAAGCTGTTAATGTGCAAGGGGGTTTGGTGGCATACACCGGGGTTCGGCAGCGGCGGCGTGCATTACGGGCTGGAAAAAACCGCTCCAGAGTCGGATGTGCTCTATGCTAGGCGTTGTGTGTGTTTGTGTTTTCGTATATGGGGTGCGGGGAACGGGTCATGTGAAACGAATGATTTTGGTACGCAGTCTTTAGATACTTTGATTGCGGAGTTGGAGTCGGATGGGATGGGATGGGATATTTGGGACGAGTGAAAAGCCGACCACGATCGTTTGTTAATCGTTGTGTTTTTCGGCAGCATGGATGGATTGGTTTTGTGGTGCGTTATGGTGTGTGGGTTGGAAGGAAATACCTCTCCGCAATAGTGGTGTACTCTTCTGCGGATTTGCTGCTGGGTACTGAGATTATTCTGCTGCATTGTACTTGCCAAGTTTTCTGTCAGTGAGATATCCGATGGATCCAGTCTTGGGAAGAAAGACGGATTCAAATGTTGTTGTACTTGTACTATTCAAACTCGATATGAATGATGAGCAAAGACTCGAAAGATCAAAAGCCTATAATTGCAATGGATCGCCTATGACTGATTGATTGATTGAAGTTACTACCACAACCTTGACGGACTCCCACCACCGTGCTCAAAAGAAACGAAGGTGATGGAAAATAGGAAATGACTGTGAAAAAGGAGTTCCGTTTCAGAAACCAGAAGTGAAAATAAGCATTAGAAAGTAATGATGTGATAAAAACCCCTGACGCCATCCAGCATAACCCCTTCTCCACCCTCCCGGCCGATCTTATCCTTCCTTTCTTCCACGACCATGCAACAACGATCTCATGCAACATGGATATGATGCATCATGAAACCCGACCCCTAACCCGACCCCCCCCCAAATTAGATCAGCATCTATTAAAAGGGGGACATACCCTGTCCTACCCTGCTCCATGGCGAAAGAAAGAATGAAAAGTGAGACGCTTTTTCCAACTTTCGCTTTTTGAAAAAGTGAGTGTTTCACTTGTCTTTTTTTTTTTTTCGCGACTGCTACTGTACTACTGGAAGGAAAGGGAAGAGCCGATCAACATGATCTACATGTAGCAAGATTGCTTGCTTAACATGGGGGATGAAATTCAATAAGAGGTAGCGTGATTGACTTGTCGAATTGCTTCAAGACGACTCAGTCCAGTCGCAAGAAATACCATGTCCGTACAACAGTACCGAGAATATGCAGTTATCCTAATAATGCTGCGTAAGTAGTGTTGTGTTGTGTTGTGTTGTGTTGTGTTTGGGTTCGTACGAAGCAGTACGGAGTAGGGGCGGGGCCTCGTGGCGTCCAGGGTTGCTAGATGCCGTGCCGGTCGGGATCGGGTACGCGCAGGTAGGTGTGTTCGGTACCTGATTGCTGGGACGTGAGTGAGTGAGTGATATTTCGAAAACTGGATGGATGATGTTACGGGGTTTGCGTCAACACACTGCTACCAACGCAACGCCTCTACTGTCAGCCCCAATGTGGCTGAGAACCCGTATCGGCCTGTAATGTATGGTCTAATAGATATGTTGATTCGTAACTCCTAACCCACTCCATATCCCGGTGCCACTTGGGAAGGAGTTGGTCTATGATGCATGCGATGTGATGTGATGTGTGTTTGGACTTGGATGCAATGCAATGCGGCAATGCCCTTGTGGTTTTGTTTGTCCACGAACACCATCCACGCTCACAAGTATAGACATATAGATTGTAGTCCATTTCCCTTCTATATTCGACATTCTGTTCACAGGAATGCACGCATTGTATTGAGTGGAGATGAAGTACGTACGTCTAGCAAGATAGGATAATCGGAGGGGCAAAGGAGCAACGACGCAAAGAGCTGTCGAGAGGTCCTGCGTCGCTCCTGCCTCCACGTACTGTACTTATATTACCGAGGTGAAGCATAAGGGTACTCACTAAGTAGCTTGATACTCACTTCAATACTACTTACACGCGGAGGTGTGCCCTCGTTCTCCTTTGAATTCTTTCAAAAGTAAGCTTGACAGACTGTTGTTGACTCGGAAGTGAAATATCCGTATTCTCTTATATACCAGGAGTATAAAGCATGTATTTCCTAACCTTTTTGGACCTATACCTAATGACGAGAGGGCTTGGAAGACTCATCCCTTTTCGCAAGCAGGTTGTAAAGGATGTAAAAACGCGAGAGGAGAGGGTATTTCGAAGTCACCCATGACTCTAATTGATACCTATAAGCTTCCACTTGTATCAGTGAGTGGAATCCACAGGTGAGTTGGAAAATCTATAGAGAAAGTAATACCCAACCTCTCTTCCCCACAATCATGTGTATTTGTGCTTAAGCAATTACTCTAAACCCTATTTATTGCAACTTTACCTCCGAACCCAAGATCTTCCAACTTTCGTACTGGTTTGGTTTGACCTCCGTAACCATCTCCTGAACGCTCCCCCAGCCCAAGACTTAGCCCCTGGGTAGGTTGCTTTGATTTATTTTGCCGCATAATAACTACATTTCAGAACCGAGAACATCTGCGTCAACTTTCCCCAATCTCACTGGATAGTGAGACTTCACTACCTCTACACACTGTGATGACGCCTGTGACCGTCCACACGCAACAAAGCCAGCCTCGTGTGCAATGTCAGTCTCCCGCTTGTAGAAGCTTAGATGGCAGGAAACTGACTTGAAGCACGTTTCAACAATATCCATTTCACCAATCCCACCAACTCTTTAACTATAGTAGACTCTGAATGGAATTCTGTATATGATGATCTGATACTTGTAGGACAGACTACTAGAAAATAGTCCTGAGAATTGAACACTGGTTCGGGATAATCCAGTGAAAAGTCAAACACGTGGTAGAACCAGAAGGGAATGAGTAGGCCTGCAAAGTCAGCACATCGTCCCCTGACCTCCTATTGCATGCACATGTTGTATAGACGTGTAGACAAAACTACCGTATATCGTCCATTCGTCCCATTGCCCAGGTTCCTCTGCTGATGAATGGCCCGATTCGTATTCCCTCCCTCTATGGCCCGGTGAACACTTCCGCTAGTGCTTGAGAGAAGAGATCATTTCAGACAAGATATACAGTAGGAGGTAGGGATATCATGGACGGCTGTCTGCTAGGAGGTTCAATTTCAAGGGGGGAGAGAGAGATGCTGTGATGGATCATTTCCCCTTGATGCCTCATTAGTCGCGAGGTATAAATATCCTAAGTGAAAATGACATTGAAAGATGTTCTTCCAAAGAAAATGCCCAACAAAGACAGAAACAATATACCTTAATTTCCGAAGCGCTGATAATACAAACTCTTCAGGTCCGTTAGCTGTTATTGTTGTGATTCTTCTTGGCTAGGATTGAGGGCCAATCTGCTGTCAACTAGGGAAGCGAAACGATATATGCATTCAGGGGCATAAAGAGAAGGTCGGTTGGGACGTATCTTATGATTTACAATTGTACATTTGTACATCTATACATTAACTACCTCATCTAGAGCTTCGCCTTATACTCTGAAGGACCAATCATCAACTCAGGCTTTACAAGCCTGTCAAAATCCTCCTCACTCAAAGCCTTCAGTTCCATAGCTGACTCTTTCAGGGTCAAACCCTTCTTGTGTGCATTCTTAGCTACCTTGCTTGCCATGTCGTACCCAATCTTGGGGTTCAGGCAAGTCACCAGCATCAAGGACTCTTTCACAATACTGCTGATCTTTTCCTCATTTGCTTGGAGACCGACAACCAAGTTCTTCTCGAAGCTTCGCATGCCGTCACTCAGTATGCGGATGCTGTGAAGCAGGTTTCGAATAACCAAGGGCTTGAAGACGTTCAGTTCGAATTGGCCATTCATACCCCCCTGGAGAAGTTAGTGCCAATACCATGGAAGTTGGATGCATTGACATCAGGAATATCTCGAAATTTGCCAGAATTTGAAGGAGAATGCAGGGGAATAGGTAACTTACAATCGTCGTAGCTGTGTGGTTGCCAATAACTTGCGCGCACACCATCGTCAGAGCCTCGCACTGAGTTGGGTTTACCTTGCCAGGCATGATACTGCTACCAGGTTCGTTTTCTGGCAGAGCAAGTTCACCAAGACCACAACGTGGTCCAGAACCAAGATATCTGATATCCTGAGCTATTTTGAAAAGGGAAGATGCGAGAGTGTTAAGGGATCCTGAAGCCTGTACAATAGCATCATGAGCAGCAAGAGCCTCAAATTTGTTTGGTGCAGTCTTGAACTCGGTGCCAGTCATCTTGCTCACTTCTGAGGCAATGGCCTCTGCGAAGCCCTTGTACGTGTTGATTCCCGTGCCAACAGCAGTTCCTCCCTGAGCCAGCAAACGGAGGTCTGGGAGAGATGATTCTACACGCTTAATACCAAAATCGAGTTGTGCTACATATCCGGAGAATTCTTGAGCAAGAGTCAAGGGCGTAGCATCTTGGAGATGTGTTCGTCCAATCTTGATGATCTTCTTTGCTTCGAAGTCGTCGACCTTCGCCTGAAGAGCAGATCGAAGAGACTTGATGGCTGGCAATAATTCGTTCTCGGTTTCAAGCACCGCTGCAATGTGCATAACAGTGGGGAAGGTATCGTTTGAAGAAGCACTCATATTGACGTGATCATTGGGATGCACAGGCTTCTTGCTCCCCATCTTTCCTCCGAGCATCTCAATGGCACGATTGGAGATGACCTCGTTCGCATTCATGTTCGACTGTGTTCCGGAGCCGGTCTGCCAAACAACGAGGGGAAAGTGGTCAATCAACTTGAGGGAAGCTACTTCGGCAGCAGCTTCTTGGATGGCTTTACCAACTTTGGGGTCGAGTCCAAACTGCATATTGACAGTAGCTGCGGCGCCCTTTAGGATACCGAAAGCCCTAATAATCGGAGGTGGCATGCGGTCCTGCGGCTGGTTGATTCTGAAGTTTTCCAGAGACCGCTCTGTTTGCGCTCCCCAGTATTTGTCTGCCGGCACAAGCACCTCGCCGAATGCATCGGTCTCTGCTCTTGTTTCTGCCATTGCGGATGGTGTTGCGTGGAAATATCTGCCAAAGCGGGGTTGGGCGGAAGTGAAGGAGGAAATGCTCGAGAGCTTCTGGGTCGAGGATAGAGTTGATGAGAGAAAGGAGCGACTAGTTCTCCAAATCGATTTGGATGCGGCGGCGGAAGCTACGAACGCTCTGCTCTGAAAAGCCCGAGATGGCGTGCATGAGGGGACGTTCAAGGTAGTAGTAGTGAAAGTTGAAGCTCTCGTCCTCGGCACATGTAAGAATGTTGCACCTGACAGGGCTCCGCTTCCCGACCGCAGCATGGTGGTGAGCGATTAGGTTAGCCGCCTGGAAGTGTCAATTATATTCGAAACAGGTCAATTGAAGCTTTGCAAAGATGGCGGGTATATCGAAGAATGCCGAATGTCCTGTCAAACTCGTCAATCGCAATTGCAGGGAAGCTTGAAAAGAAGAAGCAATGTTTCGTCAGAAAAGCTTCACGTCGCGAAAAAGCCCGGGCGCGCGGATAAATCCGGATGGCAGTACCCTGTTGTCAACTGATTAGATTACCTTTGGTGGGTGAACATTTGCAGATATTCAGATCTACCAGATCTACAGTTATATGCAGCACTTTCATTTTTACACATTCTTTTGTATTGTATCGTATCATGTAATCGACTTTAATATCCACTTTCTCTCCAAAGTTTCTCATCGCGAACAGAGTTCTGTCTCATGTTGGGTTGGGTACGGTACCAAACTCAGATTCTTCCAATGTGGAAAAGCGAGAGCTTGTATAGATATCATGCAGGTCTTACGTCCTCTTTCGGAAAGTTCAAGGAGCCAGGGAATCTGGATCTATGAGACACTCGTAAAGTTGTTGCTTTTCTGCCTCGAAGAGTCTCATCTCATCTCGGCCACTCCCTGCCCTCATATTCTATCCCCGAACGCGACATTGCCGCGGGAGAAATATTCAGATGAGACGTATTTGAGACACTGCGAGCTTGCAAAATGCATACACCAGAACGGAGCTCTACCAATGGCTCCGAGAAACTTCAGCAGGCGCGTACTATTTTTAAAAGTCCATTGATTCACGATGGCGAAAGGACCAACTGAGAATTCATCTCCAATTTCGGAAGTATACAGAGGTTCTGCTGGAGAAGTATTTGCCCTGGAGAATCTTCCTGCCTTGCCGCCGTCGCCAGCCGTCAGCTCAGACGAAAATGATATGCCATGTTTTCCCCGAACGTTGATTCAGTCAGTCTCAACGCCGTGCTCCGAATAAGATTGCGAAGACAGCTTATCAAGGATGAATATGACGCTCCTACCAATAACCTACGGTATTCGTGGTATAATCGGTTGAATTGGTCTATACCCTTCGACCTGTAAAGTTTGTCGTGGACTGTGTCTGGAGTTTGGTACTTGTGATTATTCCGAGCTATCTTCGACCTGGGCCCAAACGAGAACTCTATCCGGCATCCTCCCGATGGCATCCGTGGAGCTGCTGCTTTCTGTGTTGTCCCAGTTCGCAAATTCTGATTCCGAAATGCAGTGCAATGTTCTAACGATATTCTAGGACCATTTACTTCGAGATGTATGGACCAAAGTCGTTCTGAAATTTCGCCTTGACTTTTGATGTGAATCCTCTCCCAATAACCTCTGCAAACTTTCAATAAGAGGCCTTCTCCTCCTTTGTACTTTCAGCTCCAATGTCCATAACAGGAGCTGAGTTTGTCAATCATAGTGGTTTCCCATAATAATCCATGGATACAAAAGTTCGCCCTGCAGCCAACCTTTTCATCCAACTTCCTGTTATACGCTGTATATATTCTGGAGGTGGCATGGTCACGGTAATATTTATCGTATCTGGCTTTGCACTCAGTTACAAAGCGCTCCGATAAATCTTGAGGTTGTTCTTAATCGGCTTCCTGATGACCACAGCGAAAGGACCCTGGTTTGATCCACATACACAGCTGGACGCCAGAGCCATACCAGATTTTGTACGAAGTACCTTGCCCAAAAGATCTGGAATATTTTGGGATCTCTGCTCTTCCTGATGGCAATATTAATCACGCCATTACTCCAGAATCCATTCAATACCGGTCTGGCCCAATACTTGGGAGACAGTCCATTTTCACTGTATATGATCCACGGTCCATTGATCTATGGCATTGGCTGGGCCATGCTGATGACCGCGAAGGCGGCTCCTGAAACTTACTTTGGGCGTTTGCGAAATACGTAGCGGTAATTATGGGGTTGTCCCTCTGGGGAGCTGATTTATTTTGGAGGCTGGTGGACTTAATCGACAATATTTGGGAAGTGGGTAGCGAGCTCATCTTCTGTGAAGGAATGAGCTTTAATTACTCGAGTACCTAGAATAGTAAGGGAAGTAGATGATAGATGTCTGTGATATTCTGTATGATATAGAACTGTGGAAATGATTTCAGCCCCTCCCCCTTTCCATCGACATCTAAACGAGATGTCTTCACAGATAGATTAATAAGAAAAATATACCGAGGCTACGGCATGTCACCTGACCGGCTCGGGAGAGACCGGATTGAGGTACAAGACCCGGAAAGAGAGGGGGGCCGCCTGTACGCAGGGACAGCCTGCCTTAAGCCGAGGTATGCGATAAGTTCGATATCGGAGGAAATCAGCGTCATGATCGGAGGGGTATAATCAGAGGCTTCAAGCACATGCAAAAGAGACTGAAGATCTTCGAAGAAGTTCGAAGAAGAAGTAAGGACGGATTTCATTTATGATCTGGACAATTGGGAACTGAACTATGGCAGACATAAAAAGGGGTAGGACTACTGTTATGGGCCCTTTATATCAAGGAGAAAGATAGAAATAAAGAGCTTCATAGAGCGGCAAGAGCTCAGAGCTCCAGAGCTGGACTCTATGACCCTTTCTGGGGATTTCCCCACATGTACGAGCTTGCCCGTAACCAGACATCGTCCTCCCCTCCACCCGAATCCACGCTGCTCTACCGAATGGCTCCCCATTGTTTATTGCCGTCGGGCCATGTCTACTTCAGTTTCTATTTGAACCACTATGTCTGATCTAGTCACTATTCTGCTCTGACGCATAATAAAGGTTCATCACCGCCCAGCTTGTCCTTTGTCCTTTGCCCAAACACCATTTCCCCGCTCAAATCATCTACGAAACCTCGACCATAATCACAATCACAATGGCTACCACCGAGTCCCTCCTCCAAGGCGTGAACGTCGCTGGCACAATCACAGACTTCAACAAGAAGATCCTCACCAAGGATGCCCTTGCCTTCCTCGCCCTCCTCCACCGTTCCTTCAATGGTACCCGGAAGGAGCTTCTCCAGCGCCGTGTCATCAGACAGGCAGAGCTCGACAAGGGCTCTCTGCCTGACTTCCTCCCTGAGACCAAGCACATTCGAGAGAACGATGCTTGGAAGGGAGCCCGTCCTGCTCCGGGCTTGATTGACCGTAGAGTGGAAATCACCGGGCCTACAGACCGCAAAATGGTGGTAAATGCTCTGAACTCGAACGTCTGGACATATATGGCAGATCTCGAAGGTACTATGTCTCCAAGCTCAAGACTGTCAGCATCAGCTAACCATGGTATGACTAGATTCGAGTGCGCCCACTTGGGACAACATGATCAACGGGCAAGTCAACCTCTACGATGCCATTCGCAAGCAGGTCGACTTCAAGCAGGGAGAGAAGGAATACAAGCTTCGAACTGATCGCACACTACCAACGTTGATTGTTCGACCTCGAGGCTGGCACCTGGAGGAAAAGCACATAACTATTGACGGGGAACCAATGTCTGGCAGTCTGTTCGATTTCGGCTTATACTTCTTCCATAACGCGAAGGAGCTTATCCAGCGGGGAACAGGCCCTTACTTTTACTTGCCAAAGATGGAATCTCATCTTGAGGCTCGTCTCTGGAACGATGTCTTCAACCTCTCGCAAGATATGATTGCTATCCCTCGAGGAACAATTCGAGGAACTGTCTTGATTGAGACTATCCTCGCTGCATTCGAGATGGACGAAATCATCTACGAGCTCCGGGATCACAGCGCAGGACTGAACTGCGGAAGATGGGATTACATTTTCAGCGTGATCAAGAAGTTCCGTCAAAACCCTAACTTTGTCCTCCCAGACCGATCAGCCATCACCATGACCGTACCTTTTATGGATGCCTATGTCAAGCTCCTCATCCAAACCTGCCATAAACGCCAGGTCCACGCAATGGGAGGCATGGCCGCTCAAATCCCCATCAAGGACGACAAGCAGGCCAACGACAAGGCAATGGACGGCGTCTACGCCGACAAGCTTCGTGAGGCCAAGGCCGGCCACGATGGAACCTGGGTTGCCCACCCGGCACTCGCATCCATCGCGTCCGAGGTCTTCAACAAGCACATGCCAACACCCAACCAGATGTTCGTTCGCCGCGAAGACGTAAAGATTGGCCAGAACGACCTCTTGAACATGAACGTTCCGGGAAGCATTACCGAGGACGGCATCCGCAAGAACCTGAACATCGGGCTCGGATACATGGAGGGCTGGCTCCGAGGCGTCGGCTGTGTGCCCATCAACTACCTTATGGAGGATGCTGCGACCGCTGAAGTCAGCCGGAGTCAGCTCTGGCAGTGGGTTAGACATGGCGTTCCTACATCCGAGGGGAAGAAGGTTGACAAGGCTTATGCATTGAAGCTGCTCAAGGAGCAGGCCGATGCACTTGCTTCAAAGGGACCCAAGGGAAACAAGTTTCAATTGGCTGCTCAGTATTTCGCTAGCCAGGTAACTGGTGAGGATTATGCGGATTTCTTGACATCGTAAGTTCCCCCCTTGAATTGAATGAATGGAATTCGTGCTAATTGTTCCACAGTCTTCTTTACAATGAGATCACGAGCGTTGGAAGTTCTTCTCCGGCTTCTAAGCTGTAGGCTTGCCTTTGTATTTAAAGCGAACTTGTTAAACATTTACGAAGAATTTGTATGAAATATATGACATTTTGATCGTTAGCTCAAGCATGGTAGATTGCCTGCAAAGTCCTCAGTATGAAAGTGATTTGCGGTGTCAAACACGGCTTCACGATTTCTAAGACGACACGCTGAAGCTCATCGAATATCTATTCATTATAAAACTTAAATAAGTCACGCATAGCCAAATGCCTCGGCATGGACGTATATCCCCTGTGCTCCCGTTCCCTTATGTACCGCTCGATCATCACTAATAGCAACTGCCGCGTTCCTTGTGCATTGGACCAACCCCGGAGGCCCACACACCACTACTGCCATCTCCCCGAGTGCTACCTCAGCTGTTTTCCGGATGATGTTCGAGACGTGGGGACGTCCTGATAGGAGGTTGATCCTTGCATCCACAATCCGACTTGATTTTCCGAAGGAGTTCATTGTCGAAGCTGGCTCTTTTTGTTGGCACCTGGATGCGCAGTCACAGGGCGGCGTGATGACGTTTTCGTCGGTGATGACTCTGGTGCAGCAGCAGCCTTTGATGGAAGAAGACGAAACTCTTGATAGAGTCTCCTCGACATTTTCGGTCAAGACTTTCTTCTCGTCCGAGGAGCTGTCACTGCTGCCGATCTGTATCATATTACCACGGGCCCCTCCATCCATAATCGATGACTGGCCACTTGTCAAAGCATCGTCGCAGGTGATGTAGATGCTGATATCGACGGCAACATCGTGGCCCTCATTGCGTAGAGCCTCCACGTCTCGTACGACTTGGTGAAGCTGCGAAGCGAACCACTCAACGGCTGACTTCCTTTTTACTACCCACACAAAGCGGATATGCCGCGTTACGGCTCCAGCAGGAGGCGAAAGCCCCGGTAATCGGGATGAGGTTGTTGGTTTTGTTCCCTTCCACTCCTGGACGATGTCTCGCATCAGCGGCATTGTGAATGTTGCGCCTGTGGAGCCAGCTATAAACACCAAGCTGTCGAATTGTCTCAGGGGTCTAATAGTTGCATAAGGACCATCGATTAGAACACTTCTCCCGGTGTTCTGTTTGACTGTGGCAGTGGGGAGACTAGAGTGAGTCTTCTCTGCGTACTTGAAGAATCTTTTCGTAGCCCCTTTCTTGGCACGAACCACGAATTCCAGCTTTCCGTCTTCCGGAAGACTGGCGATAGTGAAGGGGTGCGAAGAGAGGGGTGCGAGTGGGTGGCAGGCCAGGAACAGGTGTTGGCCAGCTGTCCATGTGATTGGGGGGTTTGTAATAGTGATGCGGGTGTGTGATTCATCAAGAGGCTCGAAAGTAGCCCTGCATGACAGGAAACCAGTGCTGTTCTTGTGTAAGACGGAGAGATTGGCGTAGATGAGATGGATGGCTCGGATGAATCGATCAAAGGCCCAGAATGCAAGCGGTAGCCAAATCCAGATCCTGTTTTCTTCCGGAACGTGGAAGTAGAGAGCAGTAAAGAAGCCCAGCCATGAGATGATGTGCTGAACGATGAAGAATTCGTAGGAAAGTTTACGAATGGGTGCAACGGATGATAGCACAAGCCATAGCAAAACTGATCCGGCTGCTATGCCTCTCTGAGTGAGAGCATCTGTCTTGACCTTGACCCCTATGTAATCATATTTTGCCCATTCTGAAAACCAAAACCCCATATGAATGAAGACCGTAAAAAGGAGGGCCCTCGCTACCCATCGATGGAGCCAGGCTAGACGCTCGTAGCCTACGCCTGTGAAAAAGCCGATGATATTGCGTTTTCCGGCAAGTAAAACAATAAGCGGCATCTGGCAAACGGCGATGAATCCAGATCGATACCCAATATCCTCCCACTGAAGGTAGTCTTTCGGGTTCAGTCTGTAGAATACACAAACCACAATCAACACCACGTATCCCACCATAATTATAACTGGCCCGGCAGGAGGGAGGTAAAAGTGCCAGTTGCGAAATGATAATGGTTTGGAATAGTAGCTGAACTCTCTGATAATCGCCGAGGTTGTAGCATGCGCCTGGAAGAAGAACGATCTCGGTTTGGCGGCGCCAGATACATTCCTCGACGATGATATCCGCTGATGGTAAAGGATCCTATTCAGAACGTTCGCTATCGTAGCTACTCCAATAGCGGTACCAACAAAGGCCCAGAATATCTGTTGCATGTAGAAGAGACCCGGCACTCCAGGTGCCATGGTCATCATCCCGCCCATGGAATCCATTTTTGATAACCCTTCCAGAGGTTCAGACGCTTTGAGCTGGCCTTCCGAATCGTCAAGGTTCTCTAATAAGCCCTCGGGCAATCAGTTGACTACTATTGCCTTGACAAGCCCGAATTCATGAGGTTGCAGTGTGCAGTGATGTAAAATGCATTGAGATGGACGAGCAAGAGGAAACTGGCCAAACGCTTGAATTTGAAAAAGCTAGGGAATTCGCAGATGGAGAAATGACAACTGTATTGAAAGTTATGGTGAGCACCAGGTCACCGTTTGAATAACAGTCAAGCTTTCTTTACCTTACTGTACGGCGTCGGCTTGCCAAGCCGCGATCCCCTTCTGCAACTTGCAGATGAGATGGTTTAAGAGAAAGAGGCGCAAATCAGCGCACACCTTCATGGCTGGCAAGGTTTGACCCTCGTGAAAGAATAACGTGAAGGCAAGGAAGGGAAGGGTAAGAGAAACGAGGACGAGCAAGTTTAGATGCACCGCGGGAGGTTGTTGCTTCTTTGGGGTAAGCAGCGAAGCCGCTTTTAATTAGACCCGCCCTTATGCTGGAGTATCAAAATTAAACAATTAACAAGAATCTGTTGCATTACTTATAGAATCATTCTTACTCTTTCAAGATATATCTTTATGAGTTCTAGAGCCTTTCTCCCATACAAAAGCAAAGCAGGAAACGGTATCCAAGCACACGTAATGTTTCCCATGTACTGCACACACGTGACTGTCTCCGATAAGGCAGCTTTGGATTTGAGCATGTTTGCGCCAGTTCTTCATTTCCATGCCACCTCATATTTCGCATCTTGACTGCCCCAAAGGAATCTGGAATCATGCGTCTCCCTGCAAAAGCAAGAAGATCCCCTCCTCCACGACTCCATGAGTGTACACACGTTTCGGTCTGCAGCATTTGAGCAGAAAGTTGTTGCAATAACAGTATCCGATTCCTCGGGTTCTCCCTCATATTCTCTCATCCCTTTCACACAAATCCTTTAAGATCTAGACCACCTGCTCTTGTCACTGCCCTTTATCATCACCCGCGAACAATAACCAACCAACATTCCCCCACAACTTTAAAACAGAGCCCAAAGAATACAGCCTTCTCAAGACCTGTCACAACCTCATCAGTAAATAAAAAATGGACGACATGAATATGTCTTCGTCGGACGACTCCGCCATGTCAATGTCCATGATGTCCATGACATTCTTCACCAGCACCATGACGCCAATATACTCCGCAACGTGGGCTCCGAAGAGCACTGGACAGTACGCGGGAACCTGCATTTTCCTGATCCTTTTGGCGACTATTTTCCGAGCTCTGCTAGCTGTCAAGGCGTGGAAGGAAACGGCGTGGATGGACGCTGAATTCAACCGACGCTATGTGACGGTAGCTGGGAAGGAGTCCATGCCCAAACGAATTTCTTCGGATTCCGACAGCAAAAGGATGATTCTAAGTGAGAACGGCGTTGAGGAGGACGTCGTGGTCGTTAAGAAGAGGAAAGTGTGTACTCGACCTTGGAGGATCACCACGGACCCTGTTCGCGCTGCGATGGATACTATTATCGCTGGTGTTGGTTACCTTTTGTAAGTCCCCCTTACTTCTATTATTTTGTCTCTGCTAACAAATTCCTAGGATGCTGGCAGTCATGACTATGAACGTTGGATACTTTTTGTCAATCTTGGGAGGCACGTTTCTCGGAAGTCTGGCTCTTGGGCGGTACGCAATTCAAGAACAACACTAGAGTTGCATCTTGTTTTAGAATTATGAGCGATGAAGGGCATTTGAACACGCATTGGACCCCCGGCCGCTGAGGGAACCAAGTAGCGATGTTGACTGTAATATGGGAAGAAATAAACCAATAAACCGTCATAATACCTCCGCTATGACTCCTCACAATTCAGCATGTATCTATTTGCTGCTAGTTTCTATGGGTGGCTTTTCTGTTCGTTTAACGTGATACAAGACAGTACAAAGCTTCGTGAGCTGCTACAACCAATACACCAAACTAGACTTTAGAAATTCTCAAGTTCTATGGTGTCTCTTTTGATTCTCTTTGTTGCCCATTGAAATCCCTATGCGGGCATTGAAAACAATCGGCCGACCTTGCCCCAACGCGCTACTGTAGCAGGGTACGAAGGATTCTACCCCATGCCCATACACCCGCAGAATCTTGCTCAAATGTTCTCTCGCATTTTGACGCCGCCTCTTGGCATCTACCAAGAAAACTTCTTTTCTCCTACCACACTGCCACGCGGGAGCTATCAGCAACGGCGAATATCGAAGAGCCCGATTTCAGTAATTGAGGGTAACGCAGCGCCATCTAGGTCCCTCGGGATCCCACTTTCAGTTAGAGTCCAGGTTGAATGTCGGGCTCTAGGGAGACTTATTTTCAACCATGGCGGGACCTTTGCTCGGGACGGGCACTAAGTGGCATTCGGGAGTGAAGAAGGATGCAACTTAAGTAAAGCTCACGGGCTGTTTCGTGGGGGCGGTACATTTGCGCTTGGCCGAAACGAGAGCCAACCTGCTCAATACACATGTCAAGTTCTAGATAATTGTGCTCCGTATGCTTCAAGAGACTTGTGTTATACAACTACAAAGCAGGAACAATGAAGCTTGATTCAAAGAGACGGGCTGTCCCGAGGTCGTGTTATATACCTATTTTGGAAACTCCCAAGGCATCAAAGCTTCCGTGAATGTGTTGTTCTTCCTTCCAGGCTGTAGCTAATCTGCTCATATTGTGCTCTCTTCGCCAGGTACTGCTTGGCAGCTTGGCAGTGGAGTTTCCATGACATTTATATAGCGCATCCCCTTTTTGTAAGCAAGAATTTCATATCCTACCCAGACAAGCTCGCTCGTATCACTTGTTTGTCCTACAGCTATAATCTTCGTTGCTCTGTCAGTGGATCCAACACCACCACCCCGAGAAGAGGACCTTTCCTGCTTCTACAACTACAGCTCTCCAAACCCACGACTCTCCAGAATGAAGTTCGCACTCTTTGCGCTGACTGCATTGGCGCCATTTGCTTCTGCACATTTCAAACTCAACTATCCAGCTGCTCGTGGTTTTGATGAAGACAAACTCTCCCAATTCCCATGTGGTTCCTTTGATACGCCTTCCAGCAACCGTACGGTATGGCCAGTCTCAAATGGTTCCATCAGTCTAGAAATGGGGTATGCTAAGCTCACCTACCTCCAATCAAAGAACCAGCATGCTAACCAAGGCACCTCTGCAGACACATCACTGCCAACGTTGAAGTCTTGATCGCATTCGGCAACGACCCCGGCTCAGCCTTCAACACCGTCCTCCGACCAACCTTCGACGAGGAAGGCCTGGGATTTTTCTGCATGACGAGCTTCTCCCTCCCAGAAGGAGCAAATGTCACTGATGGCACCAATGCTACCATCCAAGTCTTGACCAACGGCGATCCCGACGGCGGACTTTACAACTGTGCCGATATCACATTCTCGACCTCAGCACCTGACCCCGACGCTGGTGTATGTACGAATGGAACGGGCATCAAGGCAGTCGCAGCTACGTCCACTCAACAACCAAACGAGACGACGGATGCTTCGACTTCAACCTCAGCTTCGGCTTCGGCGTCGGGAAGCAAGAGTGCCGCCGTTTCGGCCCTGAATGCTGGTTTTGGTGGCTTGGCTATGGCTGGTGCGGCAGCTTTGGCAATTGTATTGTAAAAAGAGAGTGTGGCATGAATAGTACATGATTTATGAGTAAATGTAAATATGGGTTAGTAGGACACAAATCTAAATCGTAATTCCCATCAGTATTGAGATATTTTAGGCTTATTTTGGGAACTACTTACTACTAAGCCGAAATCGTACAGTGCAAGCTTGAACCCAGACTCGACTCCCAGTCCAACAAAATACTCTTCATAGACTTGACTGCCTCGAAAAGAATATGGGTAGCTGATGTCACGCGACATATCACGTGGACGGGGGTGATCTTGAAGATTTTGACAGTTTGTCATCTTCTATCTTACAGTATAACAATGTATACCTCCAACGCCAAAACCAACCAAGCATAATCTCTATGGATTGTACTGTGCCATCTCTTTGCACTCCTCCTGTGGAATCTCATTCTCAACATGATCCCAATACGCCTGATTCTTGGGGTCGCTCATCCCATTGCTCCTCAATAGCTTCTCCTCATATTCCTCTTTGCTCTTGACAGAATAGTGGTGTAGTGCAATACGGTCTCTAGTTATCGGGCTCCGCCAGGCAATACTGTCGATTATGTCTCCGTTCTCTCCAACGGTCATGGCGCCATCTCTGAGGCTAAACTTGTGCGGGTTTTGGCAACCAGCGAAGAAGGATGTCTTCACGATCGATTTGATGTGGTGATTGTCATCTGTTCCGCCGTCGAATTCTTTTGGGGAATCGAACAAACAGGTGGTGAAGGCTTTCCGGCAAGACTCCGGGCGCTTCAAGAGCCCATTGGATGTATGCGTCTTCCAGTTCACTCCCAGGGCGCCTACCAGCTCATCTGAATCGAAGCTTTTAAGGACTTCGCTTACTGTTTCTGTCGTGGACGTTGCTTCGAGAAATTCGTCGACATCGATGAATGCCATCCAGGTGTGGTTTGTGCCGTGCCATTCAGCACACTGGTTATAAAACACGGCTTGCATTCTGGAACTGCGGGTTGCACGATCCTGGTAGTGAAAGGTAATGGCGGACTTTGGAATTCCATAGTCTATGTTACGGCTTGAAAGTGGAGGATCGGAGCCGTCATCCATGACATAGAATCGTTTGATTCCAACGTGGTGGTAGTGGTGAGTGAACCATTCCGGTAGATCTCGAGACTGGTCCTTAACGGAAAGGCAAATCGCCAGGTATTCCTCCTTTTCGTTTCCCGTCGCCGCTGAAGCCGCTGCCACAGTTACACTTGTTGTTAGGTCTGTCGCTCCTGAGTTCTCCTTTGTGCCTGTCGGTTTCACTTTTTGATGCTGCTGCGACCTCGAAGCTTGTGCCGCGTTTGTTGGGGATACCCTCGTCTCTTGTGCTGTACTAGGCACATTTTCTTTGGTTCGGGTCTGGAGTTCGACGTCCTTTGGGGCTGCTGTTAAATCGTGCAAGTCGTGGAAGTTTCCATGTCCTGTTTTCGACGGCGAATGCGACTGAGGAAGCTTCTCTTTGAGTATCTGAAAATCGTTACTGAATAGGACGAAGTGGAGTGTCGTCAAGAACACAACCACGAGGATGATAGATCGCCAGTTGATACACGACATCAGAGAAGTCTTGGACCCCATGATGCCTATTTTTGCATATACATCGGCATCAAGACAGGGGACGGTGAAAACAAGAATGAAGCTCTTGCAAAGAGATCAAAATAGGGAAATACATACCCAGAATTCTGTCACTAGGAGGGGGCAGGTCTAGACCAATAGTGAAATTGATCCCTATTCTTTGGTTTATAGGCTTACGTGTCACCTCTAATCCTTCACTGAAATAGTAAGAACCAAGACTGATCCGACTAGTCTTCCCGAATCCCAGCCTTACTTACGAGTTTACGATGGCGAAGCGTACCTAGGTACTAATGTAGGGATCTACCCACGATACAGATTAGGTTAGAGAGTAATCAATCCACATTGTTCTGCAGTTCGTACAGTAATATGGGTCCTCAAATCCACAAACCCTTAAAAGGGTAAACACGTCGACACACCTTGCATCCACCAAACTGATTCAAAATCATTTTTACTCGTGGTAACAAAATACTCTAGGCAAGGAATGCGTTGCTTCTGGCGGGAAGCAAGGAGACTCGGGTGTTTCAGGGGTAGAAAGCTTAGTACTCGTACAAGTACAAATTCGCGTCGCCCGTGGAGCTTGACCTTAATCGGAGCAATTTGACTGGTGCCGACAGAAAATTAATCCTTGTGAAAATCATTAAACCAAGCAACACGCGTCTTGAATCGCGTAGATTAGACGTTTGCTACAGTATTTGATTTATTCTCTAAGGTAAATCAAGCTATTGACAAAACGACCTATTTGTATTGTAGTTTTTTGGCCAATTAAAGACAAGTGCATAAGCTAGAATGTGGAATAAAATTGAGATGAAGATAAAAGTGCGAGGATTTTCTGTCGATTACAAGGCTAAACAAGCAGGGGTTTGTTTATCTGATGTGCCTCCGGCATGAACCGCTCTCGCTTGAAGCTATCCAAAGCTTGGTATCCGTCGCAACACAGCCACAGCCACCATGCCTTAATTGCCGCGCATACCTTTTGCACAAGAGAAACACGACCGATTGAAAGAGTTCCCCCTTGCCATTGAGGCTGCAGGTGTGATGGCTGTGTATGTAAGCAACCTCTTATGAGATATGTCTTGAATTATAATGGCACGAGAAGTCTAGTTCGTTCCTTCCGCCTGAGAAACCCAGCCCAAAAACAAACAATTGGAATGTCAATTCTCATCTCTACCACACTTTTCGCAGTCTTCTGCTCCAAAAATGGCCCTCTCGACATCTGCACTCCTCCTCATTGTGTATGTCAGCTGTGAAACGATCAGGGCAAATTATGCCTACCACGCTTTTCACAACTTCCCTCAAATCTCAGCATCCTTAATAGCATTGTTCTCGGAGATCCTCAAGCTGACAATCGCCATCATCTTTCTCCTCCGATCCGAAAATGGGATCACGATCCTGGGCCTTCGAAAGTTCATACAGACCGCGCAGCAAGGGGAGACTGATTTCAGAAGGATGGTCAAATATGCCCTTCCAGCAGCGCTGTACCTCATCAATAATCTGATCTACTATACGGTACTTCCGAAAACCTCACCCAGTCTCCTCCAAGTCTGCGTCCTCGCCAAGCTACCAACAACGGGAATTCTCCACCACTATATGATCAAGCCGCAGAGAAACGTTCACGCCTGGATTTCGCTGCTATTCTTGTGCATTGGCCTGGTCATCTTCAATGTTCCTTCCAAGACGGACAATCACCAGTCAAGCACTGAGGTGGGGTCAGCCTGGTACCTTGCTCCACTCGCGGGCTTTGCCATAGCCTGCTTCTCTGCACTGGCGAGCATTAGTGCCGAAACGTCTACCAAAACGGGGGACTTCTGGGAATCACAAGCTTACCTTTATGTCGTAAGGATAACTGGCTCTTTGAACTTACCATACCCCCTTCTACCATGTTTCGTCTCATGTGCTCTAACTCCTCCTATACATTTCCTAAAACGGGAAACATATACTTCCTTTACTCTCGAAACCGTTCTGAATAGGAAATAGCTAACTCCCCTGTGATGTAGTGGGGCATCGTGTTCGCAATCATTGCATATCCCCTGATACCATCAAGTGGGAGGAAAGCTGGTGAGAGCAGTCAGGATTCTGTACTGTCTAGTGAGGGAATGTCAATGATAGGTCTGGTGGTCATCACATCAGGCATGGGACTTGTGGTAGCAGTGGTGCTCAGGGCGCGAGACAACATCTTGAAAATGATTGGGACCGCTGCTTCTCTCGTCACTATTGCAGCTAGCCAATACATTTTGTTGCCAGAGCTTCGGTCATCAACATTCACAACATGGCGAGTGTGCGGAGGAGGTATTGTAGCGATAAGCACATGGTGTTACAATCACTACAGCCAAATGCCATGGCCGCCGAGGGATAGCAACGAGGTCATCTGCGAGCGAGTCCCAGAATCTGAGACCATGTTGAGCGACGACAGCTCGTCGCAGGAGAAGGAAGCCATCACAGATGATCTCGCAGCTGAAACTTCCACCAAGGGCGATCTTCTGCAACCAGATTCCACAAAGATACTGGCTTGTGCTATAGCGATAGCTTTCGCCACGATGGAGGTCGCGTTATCTAAACCCTGACGGATGCGTGGTGAGCAATAGTCGCTGTGTCCGCTTCAATATGACATGGAAATGCCTCGTTGTGTCAAAACTTATGGTACATACAAAGTGACGGCGACAGAACATCTTTGGAATTGCAATCAAACTCTTCGAACTTTGGAACAGTACATTGAAATGCGTGTTTGTGAGTCTGTGAGAAAAAATTACCTCAAGGAAATGCCTCCATGATATCAGGCCCATTCACTACCATCAATCTCGTGTTGAAACTCCCCTTTCACGGTATTAGGTTCTGAATATTCCCGGTCCAGACCTGAGTTTGAACTGGCTGGAAAGATGGAAACTTCGAAGAAATCATCGGAATCGTCGACCGTCCTTGCATAAGCAATCAAGGAAGAGAAGGAAGACGTGATAATCCCTATCCAGAACCGCGCTTCGACCAAGACTTGATATTCCACAATGCCTTTCTGGTCGAATCCTAAAGCTTCGACTCTACCAAGAGTTCCATTCTGGTCAGCTAGCAGTGTCCACGTGTCATGAACCACATAGCCGAGTGGTACCAGCAGATCCCGAAATGCCTAAATTGTAGTAGCATCTCCGCAGCTAACATATTGAGTTCGTAAGATACACCGGCTTCAATCTTTTGAATCTCGGCGACGTATGTTTGCATCTGGGTTTGGGCTGTACCAAATCCTCCTGGCCAATCATTCTCTCCTCGCAGATGGACACCGATAAACGCGCCTTGATGGAGCTCGTCGCTCTTCAGAATCTGATTGCCAAAATCAAGGGGAATCAAGGAGATCTTGATTGAACTTGAGGATTTTTGAAAAGTGCTTTACGAATTGTGGATAGTTCGGCAGAAACTATGTAGTTGTATCTAATGTATGTATCTCTAAAGGAGACCACGGCTGGTGCCGAGGGGGTGAGTGATATTAGCGAAAATTATATTATCTTAACTTGCTCTAACGTATACCTCACCAGCTCTCGAAAAGTGGTGTTGCTATGAGCGGCTTTAGTGTATACCTTGAATTTCGGTTCGATGACCTTGGTAATTCTAATTAGGTCGCCACACTGTCGGAATTGAAGTTATGGGCACTATTCTGCCAATACCTTTTGCATATACCCCATATTCCAGAAGAAATCAGCAAAGACTGTCTTGTCATCCCTTCACCAAGTCCTTTTCGTCTCTAGTCGTTGCCGAGGGAATGATTATCCCACCGCCAGTATCAATTGCCAGTCGAAGACATGTTTGTACCCTGCTCCTAGCATTGTTGAGCCCGCCACGCATTGAAGTACTATTTTCACCATAGTTACTATGGCATTGAATCCATAATCCATCAGTCCAATTCGTTTGCTTGCGCACAGGTGGAGCAGGCCATCGAAGGCATCACTAGGATCTGAATACAATGCACCGGGCGCAGGAGTTGCGCTCAAGGCTTTTTCGCCACATGTGGATGCTTGAGAATGGAGGTTTCCAGGAGTGGTAGGTGACCCATGATGTTTTCCCCGCACCCTACCAAAGCCTTTTTATCGAGGATCAGTTTTGGATTTTCATCGCTGCCTTCCACCTAGTCTTCACACGCGACAATGCGGAATTCCTTCAGCCAATGTTCACAAATCGGTTCGCGCAGTATTCTGGTCAAGATATCCTTGGCGTTGTATATCATTCATGGAAGTTTCTTGTACTCACTTGGATGGAATTTGTCGGCGAGGACTTTGGATTGGACGGACAGAGATCCTGGGTTTCAATATGCGTCGGGAATATCCCTTACATGCTTATATATGTATCCGCTCCTATTATGGGCTGCGGATATTGTGGCACGGCATGTAGATGCAATGAGTGTGAGGTTTGCCAGTCTGGCTTAAAGCTTCCATTTCCACACAGATGGGTCTGAGAACTTCATTGTGCGCAATCCAACAAATGTAATTAGATAATCTTCTTCGGGTATCTATGATTAAAGTGTCAAGCATTTGTAACCACGTATCTCCGAGATCCAACTACTCGTTTATCCGCTCGGTCGTCGCAAGTCTGTACTCTGGGCACCATTCGTCAAGATCTAGCATATGATTTTTAAGGAACCTTGTTGGTTGACTAAAATAAGGTCAGCACCTGGTTGGTTTCACTTTGGAGATGTTAGGCTTACTGCAGCCCCAGTGGATTGGGATAGTCGATGGTTTCCACAGCAAACGTTCTTGCAATTTCCACCGACGGCAACTTGATGCCTCCCTCAACCCCTTCCTCGATTTCCCGATCTTCAAGGTCCCTCATCCTGTGTATAATCAGTACATATCCTCTTTGATCGAAACATCAGTAGGTAGACCTACCTTGCATAAAACCACTGATCCTCTGGCCGAGGATTCGGGTTTTTCGCCCATTCCCATTCTTCCAACACTCTCAAAATCGTACTCCGTCTCCTCAAACTCAAACCTCCGTTGTAGCCCGCTCCCCATTGCGGACCAATAGGAGCGCCGATCAGATCGTACTCAAAGAAATCCTCCACCTTCCTGACCGAAGCGCCGCACAGAATGCTGTCGGTCTGAAACAAGAGGATGTGTTCTGCCGGGGCCAAGTCTTTCCACAGCCAATCCGTAGTGAGGAAATCGGACACCGAGTTCCAGTTGGGGAAAAAGACACCGTCGGCGAGGGGGCGAACGACGATACGGCCGCTTCGTTGGTGACGGAGAAGGGCGGCCGACGTGCTAAAGGAGCCGAAATTCTCGGCCGACGTGTATATGATGAGCGGCCACTCGTTACCCAGAACGGCACTGAAGTGCAGCACCAACGGGACGATGGCAGCCGATGGGCGGGTTTCGACAACGACGGCAGCTTTGATGCTGGTGCTGACGTTGACTGTCATGTGCTCCTCGCTGAGGTTTGGATCCGTCTTGTGCCGGGTGTGGTTTTTCAGAGAGTTGTAGGCTTCGAACGGGGAAGAGAAGATGGTGAAGTTTGTTGAATTCCTCAAGGCTGCTGATAGGGAGAACTTGAACCTGCTGCTACCAGCTGGACTGAGGACAGCTTTGAAGAAGCAGATCATGAGGATCAGCCAAAGCGCTGGATAGATCCATTTCCGCCATTGCGTTGCCATACTCATCTGAATAGAAGGCACCGAGTCTTATGGTTCCCATCTTAAGTTGTTGAGCTGTTGATGCTTCCCTTGGGGAAATCTGGTACATTGATCTTCGTGGACTGCGGAATGCGGGAGAATATTCCGAGACATGCGCATATCTTTTCGCGGCTCAGCTGGAATGAGAGACATGAAAGTATTGACCGAGAAATATGCAGGGAGGCAGATTCGAGATAACATGTGCATGAAAGTAGGGAGGCTAGTATTGCAGATGCCAACCATTTATAGAATCCTAATTGAAACATCTCTGGGTGATTCCACCCTCGACTCAATACCGTGCTTCTTGTCCCCTCTTTCTCGTCACCGGCGTCACATAATCCGAACGCTTCGTCAATGCAACACACTCCTGTGTATACTCCAAGGAAACAACATCCTTGCTGATTGGAGATTTGTCAGGATGGCCAGCCACTCCATTGATATCATCCAGCATGGACTTCAAATCCCCCAGCATGGTATTAGAGCCCTCATACTCTCCCCCATACGAGGAAATGTAGCTGGTGGCAAGATCCTCGATGAAGTAAACCCCACCCGCCTTCACGTGGGGCCAAAGAACACTCAACGACGTTCGTTGCTGATCCATGGTGTGTCCGCCGTCGTCAATGATAACGTCAAACTCCCCTCCTGACTCTGCGATGAACTCTTGCAGGAATGGAACATTGGACTGGTCTCCGGCGAAAATGGTGGCATCTTGGGTCTTGTTGGCCCATTGTTTCGCACAAGCAACGTCATATTCGATGTAATAGAGGTCAACGTTGCTAAAATAGTCCAGCCACTAGATCACGGGGAGTTAGTTATTTCTTAGTCAAGACGGTTTCGGGAGTAGAGAAAGGTTGAATTTTCTAGTTTGGGAAACTTATAGGAGGTAGAGCACATAAAACGAAACATAACAAAAGGGGGTAGGGTAAACTCAAAGAGCCAGTCATCCTTACGGTGTAGTAAGATGCTCCAGGACCATAAAGCATGCTGCAGCCTAGACCAATTTCCAACATCTTGATCTTCTTGTCACGGAATGGCGCAAGGCGATGCTCGTACATCTGCTCGTAGTGATGATCCTGCACCTTGTCTGTTCCATGGCTGTCGGCTATTTCAAAAAACGATGGTCGAACTGCAAGTGGAAGTTTCCTAGCTATAGTCAGTTTTCGCTTGTTCATGCATGATGCACAAGTGCCTCTTACCCTTTGATATAGCTCATTGGCCGTTGCGGTAGATTGTCCCTTCCATGCCAGAGTGTTGCAAGGAATATAAGGACAATGATGGCAAGTGCGACTGGGACACGACTGATTCGTGGTGTCGCCATGTTGAGATAGCAGGTCCTTGGTCAAGAAACCCAGAAAAGTATCTTCCTTGAAAATGCTCTTCAAGCAAAAGGCATTGAAGTGAGTTTGCAAGGATGGAGTATGCGTACTGTTCATTCCAAGATTCATCTACATACCTCGCTTGAAGCGTCTTAGGCTGTACATATCCTTCATACAATGTTCTTCTCCTGTGAGGAAAAGGTATTTGGAATGGATATACAGTATGAAGCAAGGACTGAGTATTGTCTCTTCTTTGGCGCCCCGAAAATTAAGTCAGTTATTTGCAAGGATCTTTTGCCAGACGCCCCTGAGGCTATACCTAATGTGGTTGTCCTTGCCCAGGTTGCCCTGAATATGCTACATTCCAGCACAGTATGAAATGTTTGAGGTTTTTCAGGGCAGTTGAGTTCCAGCATGGCATCAAGGCGTCGAAAAAAGCGTCCATACTCTCTCTAGAATCCCATTGAGCCTCAACATTAATCTGGTCCTCCTTCATGGTCCAGCAAATACACAGCATGGCATTCTATGAGTATAATGTTCTGGTTTTCGTTGTTGTAGTTGCAGGCGTAGCATACCTCCAACATAGACGCGATAGAAAAGCAGCGGCGGCGAAAGTTCAAGGTCAAGGTCAAGGTCAAGGTCATGATAGCGAGGCGGCTAGAGCGACGATTACAGCTGGGAACGCTGTGATATGGCAGTTTAAGAAGAAATTCTTGCCGGCGTACTTGCTGGCTTTTGGTTCGGATTGGCTTCAGGTGTGTTGGTCTGAGGTGAAGGACTGAGGATTTGACTGACTGGAAATTTAGGGGCCGTATATTTATACCATGTATAAAGGTGAGAATACATGGAACTGTGACAACGAAGGCTCGCTGACTTGTATCGGAAGATGAGAAAGGGCTGCCCGAAGAGACTGTTGCCCACTTGTTCACCACAGGCTTCCTCGCCGCCGCAATGTCCGCGTCCTTCGTCGGATCGCTGGCTGATCGATACGGTCGGCGATCAGCCTGTCTGTTCTTCTGCGTAGCCTACGGCGTGTCATGTTTCACGGTCCTCTTCGACTCGATATTCATCCTCTTTGCTGGTCGAATTCTTGGCGGTCTGTCAACGACACTGTTATGGAGCGTGGTTGAGAGCTGGATGGTAACGGAGTTCCATCGTCAGCACCTTGAAGAAGCTGGGTCCCTGAGTGACATGTTTGGAATCATGACTACCTTGAATGGGTTTGTCGCAATCCTGGCCGGGTTGTTCGCTCAGCAGATAGCAGATTTCACCAAGACCCAAGCAGCGCCATTCATGGCTGCTGTGGTACTGCTGATTCTGGCTTTTGGATTCATCTCGAGCAGATGGGTAACCAATCCACCCGAATTGATGCTCATGAAAGCTGATTAATCTGTAGAGTGAGAACTATGGAGATAGTCATAATTCCAACGTTGACGGACTCCTGCCAGCGAGTGAGGAGAAAGACAAGAACGGTTTGCAATATATCATACAAGGTAGGAAACACGGCCAGTCCTCCGAAGATATCACTGAACGTTTCGGTCTAGATAAACGCCTATGGGCTCTCTGCATGACCTCGTCTTGTTTCGAAGGCTCAATGTACCTCTGGATCTTCTTCAAATTCTCAGCCTTGAAACTGTCCCACGAGGCAGCAGGCCAAGAATCCGAACTGCCATTTGGGATGATATTCGCAGCCTTGATGTGTGCCATGATGCTCGGCTCCCTCTTCTTCACCTACTACTCATCCCTGGCTACTTCTCGATGGGTAGTATCACCCTCAAGGTTGCTCACAATAACGCTCTTCGTTGCCAGCGCGTGTTTCATCTTGCCCGTTCTTGTGCACAACGAAGCGGTTACCTTTTGGAGCTTCTGTGTTTTTGAGATCTGCTGTGGCATATACTTTCCAAGTATTGCTCGCTTGAAAGAGAAGATGGTGGAGGATGGTGTGAGGGCAAAGATATATGGCATACTGAGGATCCCACTGAATATCTTTGTGGTGTTGGGTCTGATGACAACAAAAGATGGCAAGTCACACCCCAACTCTCCATCACTGCTCGCTGGAGCCAAGTTATCATGAAACCTTCCATCCCCGTGCATGACTTGTTGCCCATTCGTGACAAAGAGCTAATATCAACGCAGGGCTTCGACATCGAGAGAACGTGTTTATCATCTGCAGCGGAGCATTAGCAGCCGCAGCCGCCGCCCTGGGAGCATTCGTGACAGAATGAAACCCGAACACTGCATAAACAACCTAGCCTGGTACCGTAGAAGAAACACCTTGATGTCTGGCGTGCGTGGCTTTTGAATTCAGGAGGCTTAGCGACAGGAAGGTATTCAACGCCTTGCAGGGGGTTGACGACCATATGCTTGGAATTTGGGAGTTTTGATTGATTGCAGATTGGAGTCTTGACCAATGTAGTCTGATTGAATCAACTTGCGCAGGAAAACCGTCAGAAAATAACATCGCGGAGTGTGCTTAGCGTGACCATCAAGGTGTTTTGTTCTTCTCCCCTGGCAGGATATCCCACCTTGATCCCACTATCTCGAATAAGACTCATCTTTACGTTGCGTTCCATGGTGTCGTTCCCAAGATCAACTTGGTGCCTTTTGTTTTTTTTTACCTAGTTTGCAGAAATTAGGAGTGTACTTCCCTTTGTTATAAGAAAGTGATCCAACCCGTCTTGTCATATAACTCTTAAATACCACCCCTCCCCTCCAAGCCTCAACACCCATTCATTACAGACACAGACAACTCACCTGTTTCAAGATGAACATGTCTGTAGACTTTGATCCAGCGAGTGTCAACTTGGATACCGCAGACCCAACACAGATCATCTGCTATCTAAACAAAGGCGGCAACGACTACAACGGCCAACTCGGCGCACGCGTCTCCGCCATCTTCGTAATCCTCCTCGTCTCCTCCGCCGCCACCTTCTTCCCCGTCCTCGCAGCGAGGGTGAAATGGCTCAGGGTAAACATCTACGTATACCTCTTTGCGCGATACTTCGGCGCCGGGGTAATTGTAGCAACAGCTTTCATCCAGTAAGTGACATACCCCAAGCACCTCTAGTCAAAAATCAAGAGCAGAACTAACAGAACAACAGTCTCCTCGACCCAGCCTACGCGGAAATCGGCCCCCAGACATGCGTAGGCATGACAGGCCACTGGGCAGACTATGCCTGGTGCCCCGCCATAGTACTAACATCCATCATGCTGATCTTCCTGCTCGACTTCGGCGCCGAGCGCTGGGTGGAGTCGAGATACGGCTTTTCGCACAGCGAGAGCATCGAGGATATCATAACCGACAAGCCTGGCCAAGACCACAACCCCAAGCACAGCCGATCGCTTACGCACAACCAGCTGCATTCCGGGGATCAGGATGAGAACATGCATGATGCTATCGCGGCGGCTCAGGACGCGAGGGATGTGCCGCTTGGCAAGAAGGATGGATTTGGATCTGGGTCTTCGGACTCGGACTCGGAGGCGCAAACGCCGTCTGTGGTGGACAAGGAAGAACAGTCCTTTAAGCAGCAAATCGCAGCATTCATAATCCTCGAATTCGGCGTCATTTTCCACAGCGTAATCATCGGGTTGAATCTCGGTACCACGGGCGCCGAATTCGCTACTCTGTACCCTGTCCTTGTCTTCCACCAGTCCTTTGAGGGTCTGGGTATCGGTGCGAGGATGTCTGCTATTCCGTTCCCCAAGAGGCTGAGGTGGCTGCCGTGGTTTTTGTGTGCAGGATATGGCCTTACGACGCCAGTTGCGATTGCGATTGGTTTGGGGTTGAGGAATACGTATGATGCGGGCAGCACGACGGCGAATATTGTGTCTGGTGTGCTTGATGCGACTAGTGCGGGGATTTTGATATACACGGGGTTGGTGGAGTTGTTGGCGAGGGATTTCTTGTTCAATCCTGAGTTGACAAGGGATTCGAAGAGACTGGTATTCATGGTGGTCTGTGTGTATCTTGGGGTAGCTATAATGGCATTGTTGGGGAAGTGGGCGTAGAAAGGTGATGGGATGGCTGGAGGAAGTTAGTGGAAAGGGGTTTTGATGGGGGAGGATTTGAGTACATACCCGGGTCGTTAGAGATTGAGCACATGCTTTTAAAGCGAATGTACCAGAGCGTTGAGTTGACGAACTTGTCTTTTTAATGCAGCAGTGATACAGTACAAGTGAGACATGATTTAGGCGCTCACCGGACACAATGCAGGCAGCGAGTAGCCTATTGTGCAGAACTGTTTATACACTATGGAACTAGCCTAGCTAGCTAAAATGCAACAATAGAAGTATACATAAAGTGGTAGTGAATACGGAACTGAGCAAAAACCAGGACATCTCTTGCCACAATGCCCCAAAGACTCAACACCATTTCTCCAAAGTATGTCTAGAGTGCACCTGTACCATTCTTCTCATCAATGTGACGGTATCTTTCCTTCTCTTTTCGATTCTTGAGTAACATTGCTGTGGAGAGGACAAGAGCGACATCGATACCCACGATACCAAACGCACCCGTGAAGACGAGATCCAAGAAGCCGTTGGCAAACACTGAAAACGGACCTACGCACCCAACACGAGCAGCAGCAACCAGTGCGTTAGGGCATGTCGTGTCGACGACAAACGGTGGAGAAGTGCTGTTAAGGTAGCCGCAACAGTTGAGCTATTACGTTATCAGCAAGCCTTCCCGGACTAACCATAGTGAAGTAACAAACCTCCTGCTGAAGCAAACTCTGCGAAGTAGCAGGCTGCTGTTTCCACACGAGCGCGAGATTCTTCCTCGTCTTCAGAGTATCGAACCAGATATCAAGCCCGATGATCATAGTAAAGAGGGCGCAGACGACAGTCATGTACCCGTGAAACTTCAGCCATCCTCTGGTCGTCGGCATGACCATCGCAGGAACGGAGATCAGGAAGGTGACGAAGACCATTACGGCATTTCCAACGGCAGCTACTCTCTCGTCAGTATATCACCGCCGGGTCGGAAGCTCGGACAGAGACGAACCATTTAATGGACATCGGACAAAGAGCAAATCTCTCGCAACAGTACTGATTGTAGGCACTGACTTTGCCTCGGTCTCCGTTATCAGGGCAAAACCGATCAGAAGCCCTCCAGATAGCACGAACAAGATGTCCACGAGAATGTACGACAGGAGGATATTGTCGCGAGCCATCTTGTGGGAATGGGTGGGCGGTTATATGTAATGACGACCGGCGTCTCACAGCTCAACCAGGAAGAAATCTCGTTCTTGCTTGATTTACGGACCAGCCTTAGAGAGCGAGGGGCTGGCTGAGAAGTCACGAAGAAGAAAAGGAAGAAACAGGCTGACGATTGAAGACAGAAACAGAAATTAAAAATAATTGAGGGAAAAGGAAGGCGGCGGACAGAAAAGAGGAAAGAGGAAAGAGGAAAGAGGAAGGAACAAGGAGCAAAGGAAACACTTGCATTCTCAGGACGTACAGTCAGTCCAGTACAGTACTCGTAGCAGGGCGCCAGCAAGAGGTCGTGTGAGGTCTGTCGCGATCCTCGACATTTGGTGTTTGAGGTGCCGCTTCATCTCCATCATCCAGGATACATCGCACCACATTGGCGGAACCCAAAACCTGCTGAGCACGGACCATTGATCTAGGAGCCTCATGATTCGCTGGCTGGACTGCCTGACTACGGACCTGTAATCGCGAGCAGGCTGGAGTTGTTGTTGACCGTTGAAGACGAAGAAGTACATTTACGGAGTATGTCTAATTTTAGAAATCCGCACGTGTACAGTAGTAGTAGATTTTCACAGGGGGCGGGCCGGGTGTCTTGCCAAACAGTACCGTACTCGTACCTATTGCACAACACATGCTCAGGGGAAAGCCGAGGTGGGAGGGAAGAGTCAATGAGTCTAGAAGTGCATATGAGAGTGCTAGGAATTATTACACCAGGGACTGTACGCAGTATTTGAAGCAATTAATACCTCCGTATATGAATTGATCCGCATTCAGAGATTCTATAGTATTCTTGTCTCTCATTGGACTGGGCATCCATCGGGCATCGGTGAATATAATCGCCGATCCCGGATCCACCTTCCAAGTCTTACGGAGTAATCGTCCCCCTGAAGAGGTAGTGGGGGGAATGCTTAGACCACCACTACTAGAGGTCAGGGGGACACGATTAGGTATGTAAATTTATAAAGTATTTATAAAGATCCTCAAACTTGAGATTGTTTTCGAGGAATATAATTTATCAGCCGAATGATTATAAGATAAACGATAACTCGGTGTCTCTTTACATCAACTCCGTGGAAGTACGGTACCTAGGTACCGGTACTTCCAAGTAGAAGCCAAATACAGTAAGCAATTCACACCTGCACTCTTGAAGCTATCCTTATCCCCCCACATATGCAGCTAAGGCAAGTCTCGGCCAATGACAGCCTCCCCACATTAAGCGACTAAGGCAAATTTGGTGGACGCTAGGCACAGGAATTCCCCCATAAGAAACACGCTCTTCCCCATTTGAAACTGGGAGCACACTTACCCTCTTCAAGACCTTTGCATTGTCCAACGACTGCCCGTGCAAAGAACCGCCAGACCGCCTTCCTCGTCGCTAGCCTTGCCTTGTCTCGATCAAGTAGGAGGACCTCGGTGGTAGAGAGAGATTCCTTTTAATCCTGCTTCGAGGAGAAGAATAGAGAAAAAAAGGTACGTTTGCGCCGACTTTTCCATCTGTTTGTGTTTTCCTCCCTTACTTGCATCGCTTCCATTGCCATTCATTCCTCCTCTCCTCCTCCACTACTACCAATTCCCGCCATGTTCAACTGCACTGCAGGCAAGCAAGCCGCATGCACATTGCTTGCACACACGCACAGGCTGCCGACACCATTGATTTGACCAAACCCTTCTGGGTCGAGTCTTTGCTTCGGTACCGTATCAAATTGGCGATCGAGGTCTGTGCCTGTCGCTGACTGCGAACCACAAACTCCAGCGCGCTGCGCGCTCCGGAATCTCTGCAAGTCAGGGGTTTTGGGGTACGAGTAGTCTTGTTGTGTTGTGTTTTTGTCGTGGTATGATTGCAGCAGAATGGCACAATCAGAACAGGCACACTCATGAGATGGGCATAAAAACCCAGCAGCAAGAACTCTTCTCCTGGAGTTTGGCCCCCATCCCATCCCATCCCGTCCCCCTTTTCCCCCCTCAATCTATCTTCGTCTGATGTTCTACCCCGTCGTACCCACCCAATCAATGTTGCTGGTTCCTCATTGGCGGGTGGGCTGGGGTAACAGGTGCGCCTTGCTGCTTTCAGTCAATCCTCCCGGCCACCATGAAATATTCAGTTTCTCCTTCCTGCAGCGCCAGCCCCGTCCCTGAAGTTAGCTGTGGGTTGGGTTGGCCCTGTGGCATGCTGAGTGCTTCCCCGAGCCAGCCTGTCTGCGGTGCATCTCAGCGTTGGGTCTGGGGATGTGCACTGTGCAGCAGCGCATTTCAGTAGGGTGCGGCCGGCGCAGTCGCAGCGTGGCCCGCACCTGCCTCTTAAATCCTACGCCGTTCCTTCCCTTCCCTTCACCATACTTTGCCCGTCCCCCCCCCAGCCCAGCCTCCTCCGCGCTTTCCTTGCCATCATTATTCGCTTGTGCTTCCTCATCCATCTCTCACTATTCTTCTTTTAACCATCCCGCACCGCACTGCCCAGCCTCCCTCTCACACCTTGCCTGATCAATCATTAATTCCACCGTTTGCTTCTTCAGGTCGCAATCCAGGAACACATTATCGCACTGCACTGCACCGCACCCGGTACGGTAACAGTAACCGCCCTCATCTACCGCTCGGAATCGCTCCAGCTACCCGAACGTCCGCCGCCCGCCTTTTCTCCCTCGATTATTCCTGCGAGGGCGCAACTTGCACGCGGTTACTCCCAGCACGCCAACCTAATCCAGTCTTTCGCGACCAGGTTTCTGCGACAAAACAGACAACAGCCTCTCCACCCCCCATAAGCAGTAAGGTCATCGGCACGCATCTCAAAAGAGTCAACCTCGTCACACCTGACAGACATAATTAACAATGGCCGACATCACCGACCAACACGACCAAGGTTCGCCGTCGACCCTCGATGAACACGCCGTCGGAAATGGCAACTCAATCGCTGGAGGCGATAGCCGTGGCATCAAGCGTCAGCGCCCTACAACTGCGGATGACGACGACGACGATGATGACAAGCCCGGACGCGAGCGCAGAAAGATTGAGATCAAGTTTATCACGGACAAGTCGCGTCGCCATATTACTTTCTCGAAGCGCAAGGCCGGGATCATGAAGAAGGTTAGTCTCAACACCCCGAAATCTACGCGTCGCGCGATTCGCGATTCAATTTAGAACCATCATCCTGACTCTTTCCAACAGGCATACGAACTCTCGGTCCTCACAGGAACTCAAGTTCTCCTCCTGGTCGTCTCAGAGACCGGCCTGGTCTACACATTCACCACACCCAAACTACAACCTCTAGTCACGAAAGCCGAAGGCAAGAACTTGATCCAGGTATTTAGACCCACGCGCAAGTCGCACTCGCATCTGCTGACATACAATTAGGCCTGCCTAAACGCTCCAGAGCCTGCTGGCAATGGCGAGAATGGTGTAGAGGATTCGAATACCGTCGACTCACCTGAAGAGTCCACCCCGCAGCACTTACCACCCCAGCAATCTCGCGCAGGTATGGCACCTCAGAGTACACAGATGCACCCCGGATACATGCAACCAGGGACACTCGAGCAGCAACAAGCCATCGCATATCAGAATTACGTCGCTCAGCAACAACGAGGTGGTGGTTATCCGATGGCAGCTCAATCGGGCATTCCACAACAGCACTCGCATCAAGCATAATTCAATCATACGCCGGTGGATCCCAGTATACGAGGGAGGGTCGAGCGAGTCTTTAAAACTGATACCCGACACATAATATGCGCGTCACAAACCGTTCGTGTCTTGCGGGTCTCGATCCTCGCGTTTACTTCTCAGATGGTGTTTCGGTGTCTTGATACGGGTTTCCGCTTTTCGGAACTGAGCTCAGTTGCTTGCACAGACGTTTTTCCAAATCTTCACCCCCCTAAAATTGCGAAACACATGAAGAGAATAATAGGTAATTTTCTTCGACTGCCGTTTTGGGATTTTGGACTTGGTATTGGGGAGGGGAAGTTGGGTTGAGGGGTGGCTTGCTTTGGCCCTGAACTAGACGATGGAGTTTTTCTAACTTCTCACGAGTCCAAGTCTTTTGCTCTGTTTTCTGGGAATGGGTTATAGCATTGGAAGGTCGTGGGTCGTGGCGGACAATCTCTTGCTCTCTGTACAGTACAAACCTCGGACCACAAGGTGGGGTTATATCGCCTTGCATCAACAATAAACGCTACTAAACTTATGTATTCTTGGCTCATGTGAATTGGGAGTCACTCAAGTGATATAGCTGTGGCAGAACCGAGGTAGCTTAAAGTTGCTCCTGAAGACCCTTCCTTGGCTTGGTGTTTATGTCTTTCCTCATTCGGCCTTGCTTCGTTATAGTAGTCCACTTCCAATTATACAATCAACTACCGTCATCTGCACTCCATCTTTTTTTCACTCCCTGTTCACACTTCCTGGCAATCATAACGTTCCTCTCGACTTAGGTATTCACATTTCCTGGTTCGATGCTGGCCGTTAAATCCGGGTTGATTGAATAGAGAGCCTTTCACCTCACCTCACCTCGCCTCACCTCACTTCACAGCTGCACATGTTGTAATACTGTAACTTGTGGAATCCCATGCTGTACTATAATTATGTCCGTTGGTTGGTGGGTAGTTTACTATAGGTAGGTAGGTAGGTAGGTGCTATTTTAGCATATAGATTTGTGTAGGATGGTGTGTTATAATGTAATAAAATGTGATGTGATGTATGGATGGATTGATGGGTCTCGGTACAAGGGTGTCTGCTAAATGCTTTTCTATCAGGCCCTGGTTTTGGCTTTTCTAGCGTGCTGGATGGGATGGGATGGGGTGGAAAGGGGTGGGGTGGAATGGAATGGTAGGTAGGTAGGTAGGTAGGTAGGTAGGTATTGTTCGTGTATACATGCATGCGTATAGTGTTGGTTCGTTCTGATAAACAGGGGAGGAGGAAGGGAAAGAGGGAAGAGTAATTGTGATTGGTGTTTAGGGTATTGGCGTTTGAGGTATTGGCTATGTGGGGTAATGGTATTTATTGAGTTGATAGGGACATGAATAATTTGATGGGATGGAAGTATCCATCACTTGAGACTGAGAATGCAAAGCTATCAGGATTATCGAATGAAGAGAGGAAAAGAACAAGAGAAAGAAAAAAAGGGCTCGAGGAGTTAATCGATAGTTCGTTCTACTCTGCGATTCTAATAAACAAGCAAACAAACAACAGACTTCTTCTCCTTGCTTTGCTTCACTTCGCTGCAACCAATGCCAGATATACCTAGGTACCGTAGATAATACAAAACCCAATCCCGAGGTTAAACTAACTCCGTCTAATGCATTTCGTTTTCCCGTCTCCCGTTGCATCAGCATCATTCATATACAAATACAAGCAACCTACGCCTCAACACCACAATCAATATACAAGGCAAGCGCTCGTTACAACGAACGCTACACGGCATTACTAGAGGGCCCTTCCCCGGCATCAGATCCAGGATCAGGAGGATCTTTCTTGTCCTGCTTCCACCAGCGCATCTTCCAGATCCCACCTATTGAGCCCTGTGACCGTTTCCTCGAATGTCGGGGTGATGGGCGCGGTATAAAGCCCGGGAATCCTGTTGAGCGTCTCCGACGTTTCCTGTTCGTCGTATTAGACCTCAATAGAGCCGTGCTCTCATCAGGCTCCTCATCTTCAGGCGGCCGAGCATGTGGTGATGACGACGTAGCCTTCGTATCATCATCCTGCAGCTCGCCCCATATCTCGTCCGCTTCCGTGAGGCGCACGTTCTTCCGTACAGACTGTGTTGCGCCTAGCACGTTGTCGAGTTTGGTGGTGGGTGTCATGGGCTCGCCGTCTAGGAGGGCTTGGTGCGATGCTGCTGCTTCTTCGTCTGCTATAATTGAGTCGCTGGACTCATCGTTATCCGTGTCTTCCACGAAGCCCAAGCCGGGGGCCAAAGCACTTTGCGTGACCGCTGGCTGTGTTTGCTCGTCTGAGAGGCGCCAGGAGAGGGCCAAGACGCCGGAGAGAAGAATGGCGGTGCCGAGCGCTATGAGGCAGGCGTGTAGGAAGGAGAGACGGTCAGTTTGTTTGAAGTAGATTAGGCCGTCGAGGATGGCTATTATGTTGTAAATGCAAAAGACGAGGGGGTAGAGGACGCTGGTTGAGACGAGCTTGAGGCCTCGGTGGAGGTAATATAGTTGAGTGAGGGCGAGGACAAGGAAGACTAGTAGGATGACCCACGATTGCCACCTGTTGAACTGGTTGATTCTGTCCACGATTGTTCGTACGAGCAGTTCGACTGCGGTTTTCGCTACTAGTAATGAATGGGCTGATAGTATCCCGCTTATGCAGCCATATGCCAGTCCTCTGAGAAGTCGTATGCGAGGACTCGATGATACCCTGGGCACTTTTCCTAGAAATGCTGCCGCCCCTATAATTGCAATAACCAAGAGAGCTTGTAGTATCATCCAAACAATAAACGGTCTCCGGCCCAGTAATAGCAGCAACTGATCCAGACTATGCGCCGGCTCTGGTATCGCCCCAAAGATAGCTATCAGGATAGCTCCGCTGGCAACTAGTAACGTCCCTCCCAAAGACCAGCGCGTGAAGGGCTCCCCCAGGATCAAGGTGGAGCATATCGAGTTGAAGACCAGACCAGACGCCTGTAACGTCGACAGCACTGGTAACGGCAGCGTAGTTATCTGAATCGTACTCCCAACCAAGTTCGACATGAGGAACATGCCCATGCCCAGCTGCCAACGGCGTCTTCTGTAGGGTGGTCGTCGCGCATGATGCGATTCTTTCTCCTCTTCTAGGATGTGGGATTTTCGCTGTAGCGTCAGACCCACGCTTTGTATGCTCGTAGAAAGAAGACCGACGAGAATGCCTATCTGTAAAAGAAGATGTGTCAATGGTGAAGGCTGCAGGGGGGTTGTTGAAGCTCAACAGTACATACAGCTACGCTTCCCTCAGGGCTCAAATCGCCGAGGTTTCCCATCACGCAGAGGCAGTGTCGCAAGGACTCATTTGGGATGTTTTATTGTAGCCACAAGCTGCTAATGTCTGTGAATGGGATCGAGTTTGAATGGCCACGTTGTTGGGTTGTGAATATACGGTATACTCTCCCTCTCTCGCCGTCGTCATTGAGCTTGGCTTTCTTTGGCTGGACCCTTGTCTCGCTTGACCAGCTGAGCTGTTGCTGTTCCAGACCTCGACTTGAGGAGCTGTTGATATTCTCGATTCTAACAGAAGAGCACGTACTGAATCAGGAGGCCAAAATCAATTGCCATTCATCTACAGGGAACTTAGACAGAAACTATAACGGCAGCTAAGTATCGGACCATCGAGTAAAGTCAGAGTCAGGTGATCGGGTGACGAGGCTCGCCAAGTACTTGCTTGTACTGATCGTACCTCCCGCTTATCGTAGCTCCAAGCTGAAGCTATACCTCAACCCCATTACTCCTCTCCCCAGCTTCTTCTCACACCAACCGCCCAAGATGTCGCAGTCCCACGCTTTGTCCGACGACCAGGCAAGGCCCCCTCACCGATCTACAAACTTCAATTGCTAACCAAGCTGTTCTGTAGGTCGGGCAGGAGCTCAAGAAGATGACGGCCTTCATCAAGCAAGAAGCCATGGAGAAAGGCCGCGAGATTGAGATCAAAGCCGATGAAGAATTCGCCATTGAGAAATCCAAGCTCGTCCGCCAAGAAACCTCCTCCATCGACAGCACGTACGAGAAGAAATTCAAAGCTGCCCAGATGTCGCAGCAAATCACACGCTCCACCGTCGCCAACAAGACCCGTCTCAAGGTGCTGAGCGCGCGCCAGGAACTCCTCGACGGCATCTTCGAGCAGGCACAAAAGAGGCTGGGGGAGGCGACCAAGGACCAGGGGAAGTATACGGAGATTCTGAAGAATTTGATGTTGGAGGGCTTCTATGCTTTGAATGAGGGCAAGGTGCAGATTCGGGGCCGTAAGCAGGATTTTGATCTGATCAACAAGGCTATTAAGGATGCGACGAAGGAGTATAAGGAGAATACGAAGAAGGGTATCGAGGTCAGCATTGATGAGGCGAATCCGCTTCCGGAGGGAAGGTATGTTTGGTCTTATTATCTTTGGGCACGGGAAGCTAATTGGGGACAGTGCTGGTGGTCTGTCAATTGTGGGTGGCGGTGGAAAGATTGATATCAACAACACTTTCGAGGAGCGTCTCATATTGCTGCAAGACAATGCCTTACCATCCGTACGAACGACCTTGTTTGGCAGGAACGAGAACAGGAAGTTTTACGATTGAGCGGGAATGAAGCATGGGTTACTGCTCTTTTGGGACTGGTCAGGGTGGTGATACTAAAGCGTAAGCAGAGACATGGCTTCTTAAATTTGCTATACATTAGTTTAGGGTTTGATCCAGCTGTAGAACGTGTATGATACAATAAAACCAGTGAGCTTCACTGCGAAGCCTCCCACCCTTTGGTCTTCTAAGCGCCTTGGCTATTTCTACTTTGATCATTGACCGTCGACAGCCCCTGTGCCTTTTTGTATTTGGACAGAAAACTATCTATCCCAGCTTGTGCTGAAGTATGGTCTTCTTTCTTTTTGAGTCCATCAAACACTGACTTCTTAGGCTTAGGCTTACTGCGAAGTGTATCGGCAATCCGCTGGCTGACCAAAAGCAAGGCTTCCCTGGCCTCAAGCTTTGAAATGAAAGCAGCGCCAGGACTGCCAATCTTGGTCAAAACACCTTTGATGGTGACAACAAAATGGTCAACATCCTCGTCAAAGCGTTCTGCAGCTGAACTATTGGCTAAATCCAAATACGCACACCTTCCATCGTCTACAGCTACATCGAGGAGGTAGATGAGAGCTGTAAGTTGTTGGTACTCTGTCTTCTCATTGATCTCGAAAGCGGGTTCCTGAAGGCGCTCCATGAACTTTTGAAGGTCAAAGGTTGTATGAGGGTGGTCAATGGAGTAGGCAATATCGTCGAAAAAGAAGCACATTGCCAATCTTCTTCTCAATTCATGTGTACGTGGGTGGAAGGAAGGTATTGCATCGACGACTTGAAGGCGCAGCGTTGGCTGATCTATACATTCAATTAAACGTTCGCAGATTCTCTGACACTGCTCAGAACGTCAGTCGGATTCTGAAAACATAAATAGGGCACTTACAGAAAGTCCCCACTCGTCATCCGGTATGTATTTACACAGACGCCTAATGGCTTGTTGAATAACATCCAGGAGATCTACATTTTTGAAGACCACGTGGTCTGCACCCATTCTTAAGAGCATACCTAATATGTGCTCTCTGGTTTTTTGTTGCAAAGAATCTGCAATGCCTGTGAGAAATAGTACTGCAGAGCGAACATGTGCCCAGTCTTTCGAGTATGGACCTGTAATCTTAGGACTAGGCTTCATTTTCCCCGTAATAGTAGTAGCTACTGATGTTCCTCCGAGATATCGCAGCATTTTGTCGACCACGTCCGGGGATATTAATCGCTCGACTTGCTCTTTAGACTCCTTTAATGTGTTCAAGTACGATGTCCGAAGCACATCACTGGGTTCCAAACATGCCTCGTCAAGTATCCAAAGAAGAATCTCATCCGGTAGGGCTTGCCCAAAGTGAACCATATCTTCAGCAAAACCGGAGATGAAAGTTTGATTCCGTGCCGCAGGTTTCGACAATTCTCTTTTCCAGTTTTGTGGGACTGTAGAAGTTGGAAAAGGGGGTCGTGGAGGTTCGGCTGCTAGATCTTGCCTGCCGAAGAAGTACCAAAATGTCTCTACATTGGTTGCTTCAGTTCTCTGAAGAGCACGTGTGACTTTCCCCATCCCTCCATCCTCTGTGTTCGCAACAACGGATTCCAGTAAGGCTCCATCAAACTTCGCCTGATTGCTGTTGAGATCACTGGCGAAGGGACTTGTATTCTCGTTATTTTGACTGTCTAGCATGGCTTTAACTCGCTTAGAGCTCTCCAGTGTTGCCTTGTCATTTTCCGCATCTTTGACGATTGACTCCAAGCTGTACTTTGGATGTATAGGTATTGGCGACACGAGAGGGTTCAGGACCCTTCGAAACCTAGGCCCAGATGGAGTGGATGGTGTTACTCTTTTCGCAGGTGGTGAGCGATTGGTGGACGGGAAAAGGTCTAGTATAGAGTCGTCTGAATCAGATTCCTCATCATCAGAGCTTTTGACAATTCTGCCATAAACTCCGTTGCTGGACGGGGCTGGTAACACTGCATACCCTGGTGGGCTCTTAGACGAGTCACTACTCGGTGGTGGAGACACACTTGATGTGAGTCCACGCTGTTCCGAGCTTCTGGATGCACTTGAGTTCATGTAATTGGTCTGAGGCTTGGAATCTCTTGCGAACGTCGACTGTGTCCGCAAACCTGTCGACGGAGATTGGCGTGCTGGCTCTTCTGGCGGCGCTGCAACCCTCACATTGGATTGGGCGGGCCTAAAGAAGTTTCGTATTGATTGATTTTGTGACATAGTCTAGGACATACAACGACTCATGCTGAAGATGTGTGAGGTTTGTTGGATTCCTGTTTTGTTTGCGCCTCGAAGAACGCGCGACTTCATCACGTTAACGTGTTTAGTCACGTGGACTATAACGGCCACGGACCGGTTGGACTATTCTTCCGATCCACTAGTAGCTGAGGGGTTTGCATTATTATACAATCTACATATCGTCTTGTTCATCTTAATAAGTGAGGGTTACCGTATCAGATGAATATAAGATAAATACTGGATGTTATGGACAAGGACATGGTAATGTAAAATATATCAAACTTCAGTACATTAGTGGGTATTCAAAACGTTTTCCCGGTCCTATACAGTATAGTACTCCCAGATGAGGAAGTTGACTTCGGAATGAGTTACTGTAATTCTGATCTCATATCGAGGTGAAAGGTAGGGACAGGTTTCAAAAAGCAAAGCCGGCGACCCCGTGTTTGGAAGCTGTTTTGTGAGAAGCGTTTGCTTCCGGAGTTGCTGTTTGAGTCTTATTCAGCGGCTTGTGACTTGTGAGGCTGACAAGAGACGGTGAGTGCCAAAGTAAGCTTAATGTGATTGTCGGGCGAAGGCCTGACTTTTTGGTATGGGGACATGGACCTTACCTCCCCAAAAGATCTGGTCTCCACCTGATAATTATCACGAACACGAAGAGGAATCCGGGATGGTTTCTTGGTGTTTCATATGGAGGCAGGGGCAGAGTTGCACACGCAGGATGCACAGCACCGCAACAAGACGAGACTCGGGCGTGGATATACGGCGTAAAAAAGGGTGTTTGTTGAAGGATCAAGACCATAGCCTGGCATTCAAAAGGGGAAAGGAAGGGTCTTTAGCGAAAGCACAAGTTACAGATAGGTACCTGGCATACATACAAAGGGGTACAAAGCCAAGGGACCAAGTACGAGGACGGAAGTTTTAAACGATACCCTAAAATAAGGTCCCGTAAATCTACAAGATACGGATCGGACGGGCATTCGGAAGAGTTCGGGGTTCGAGATGGCGATGGTTTGCGGAGACTTGCAATGCCCATGCTCATGGCTTCAAGTTGCACGCGCAATCTTTTGAGACTTTTTCTTTCGGGTCGCGAGGCTGGCCGGGAGGCGTTAATGCCCGGACTTTATAGATGCCAATGTCCAGGCCAGGCCAGCCGGTGATTACATAGCATTTGTAGCCATTTCGGAATATCAAGCCAGTTCTATGTCTGTGATAGGCCAGTTCGAGCGTTGCCTGTACAGTAGTACTCCGTGATAAGTACTCGTGCCTGTGCCTACTAAGCATTACGGGGCAAGATCTGAGGGCTGAGAGCATCGTTCCCGGCCACCGTAGCCTGGGTACTCGTACTCTATCTGAGTCGAGTGGGTGGTAAGTAAATTTACTTCTACTTACTTACTGTACCGTATCTGATCCTGCGCCGAGTTTGCATTGCTCCTGCTGGAAGAATGACAGACAGGCAATCTTGCTCTTGCCTTCAACCAGAGTAACGATTGCTGTTCTTTGTTACATGCAAACCCTTACACCAAGCTACAGCAACAGTACCGTACCGTATTCAATTCTTTTGTTCTGTTCTGTTTACCAAGCAGAGTTGCGCCACCAGTGCGTGCATGGGCGGACCGAGCTGACACGGCGTTCAATTTCACTACTTTCCCCTAAGCTCAACTTATTCAGCAACGCAACGCAAATCGCGCCGCCGGACCCGTACCGTATCTAGCAGACCCGCAGCCATTTCAAACTTTCCAATTCGTACCCTACCTTCCTCGCCCCTCGACGGCCCCTACACTCCCTACCTTCTTGGGAAACCTCATGAAGCAAACCACCGGCCTTGCACCATCTCCGCCGTTCCTTGTTGCGCTCTCGATAACTTCGTGAAAGGGAAGGTCAACGCTGCCGACGCGACCTACAAGTATCCGCTTGATCCGGTAGTGCCCAGCCAACCAAGCACCCTAAATCTCCTTCGACCCCAACTTCTGTCAATTCCGCGAAGAGGCCAACAGATCAGCAACACGGCGCGATTTTGGACAACACCTGAACGAGGAACGAATACCCCTTGTTGCGACAACATTTCCTACGTGAGGGCTGGATTGGGCGCCGACAATTGGAGGACGATCTGTCTCTTCTGTGAGAGGGCTTAGCCCGACCTCAATTGCTAAATCATCGTCATGACTCTCTCGCCGTTTGAAGAACCGGAGCCCGAGGAGGCTCCACTGCCCACGAAGCGATTGCGATGGGCAACACAAAGGGTACAGGGGAAAAAGGGGATCAAAAAGCGCTTGTCAATCATCGATCGTTTGCATCGTGGACCGTCCCAAAATGAAAAGAAGCGGATGTCTGGTGGAGCTGATTCAATGGCGCCATCTGACATAGGCGGGATTCAAGAGGAACCGGGAGAGGATGTTGGAGATGAAGGAGAGCACGACCGAGACGGGCAAGGGCCGCGCAAGATATTTTTCAATATCCCATTACCGCCGGAAGCCTTGGATGAAGAGGGCCTTCCCGTCAAACACTATCGGAGGAACAAGATCAGAACAGCCAAGTACACCCCGATAAGCTTTGTACCAAAGAACATCTGGTATCAGTTTCACAATATTGCCAACGTGTACTTTTTGCTTCTTATTGTCCTTGCCGTAAGTCACATCTTCGGATACTAGAATCGCCCGATTAACTCTCCTGCAGTTCTTCAGTATCTTCGGCGCATCGAATCCAGGCTTGAACGCGGTCCCACTGATAGTCATTGTCGTTATAACTGCGGTCAAAGACGCCATTGAAGATTATCGCCGTACTGTTTTAGATAACGAGCTTAATAATTCCCCTGTACATCGACTTATCGACTGGAATAACGTCAATGTTAGCGCTGACGACATTTCATTATGGAGAAGGATTAAGAAGGCTACTAGTCGCTACATCGCTACAACTTGGAGAAAGTTGAACAAAAAAAGGTACCTGGCCAGGAATATGCAGAGCGAGCTATGGACGAACCACGAGAATCCCACGAGACAAGAGCAGCAAGAAGAGCATCGGCTTTCTCTGTAAACACCCAAAGAGAGTCTTTTGCCTCTACACGAGATGATATTCAGATGACCCCGGTTCCTTCTCCACTGCGCCGCCCAGAAGGACTGGAAGTTCCCGATCGTCCAAAAACCGCCTTTTCATACGATGGGGAAGCCCCTGCAGCTAAGCATTTTGGGAGTTTGATAAACCCAAAAGTCACCGCGAGCGGAAACGCTCGTTTCCACCAGGATTACTGGAAGAATGTCCAGGTCGGCGACTTTGTCCGACTCTATAACGATGACCAGATCCCAGCTGACATTGTCATTCTATCGACTTCTGATCCAGACGGAGCATGCTATGTTGAAACGAAGAACTTGGACGGAGAGACAAACTTGAAAGTTAGGCATGCTCTTCGTGCTGGACGTACGATTAAACATGCACGAGATTGTGAGAAGACGGAATTTACATTAGAGAGCGAACCACCGCAGGCAAACCTCTACCAGTACAGTGGAGTTGCTCGTTGGAATGATCATCCTTCAGGAGAAGAAATGGCCGAACCCATATCAATCAACAATCTAATCCTGAGAGGCTGCAATTTAAGGAACACGGACTGGATCTTGGGAGTGGTAGTCTTCACAGGTTTCGATACCAAGATCATGATGAATGCTGGAATCACCCCCAGCAAGCGCTCTCGTATCGCCCGCGAGTTGAATTGGAACGTTGTTTACAACTTTGGTTTGCTCGTGGTTATGTGCCTTGTCTCAGGTATCATCGAAGGTGTCATCTTTGGGCAAGCAAACAACTCTATAGCCTACTTCGAATTTGGCTCGACTGGTGGCACGCCGGCCCTCGATGGATTCATCACCTTTTGGGCCGCCTTGATTCTCTTCCAAAATTTGGTCCCTATCTCCCTGTACATTTCTCTCGAAATAGTGAAAACCTGCCAGGCTTTCTTCATTTATAGCGATACCGAAATGTACTACGACAAAATCGACTATCCCTGCACACCAAAATCCTGGAATATCTCTGACGATCTGGGTCAAATTGAATACATTTTCTCCGATAAAACGGGTACGTTAACCCAGAATGTGATGGAATTCAAGAAGGCTACGATCAATGGTGTTCCTTACGGCGAAGCCTACACCGAAGCTCAAGCTGGCATGCAGAAACGTCAAGGAATGGATGTGGAAAAGGAGATCGCAAAGGCGCGTGAAGAGATCGGAATTGCTCGGGCAAAAATGCTGGTTGAGCTCCGGAGGGTCCATAACAATCCGTATCTTCATGACGAAGATCTGACATTCGTCGCCCCCGATTTTGTTTCTGATCTACAAGGCGAGTCGGGCCGCGAACAGCAGCGAGCGAACGAGCAATTCATGCTAGCTCTTGCACTTTGCCATACCGTCATAGCAGAGACAACGCCAGGAGACCCGCCTAAGATTGAATTCAAAGCCCAATCCCCCGACGAAGCTGCACTTGTGGCCACTGCCAGGGATTGCGGCTACACAGTTCTCGGCAATTCAGAAGATGGCATCCGACTGAATATTCAAGGCGAAGACAGATCTTATAAGGTTCTTAATACGCTCGAATTCAATTCCACCAGGAAAAGGATGAGTGCCATTGTAAGGATGCCGAATAATAGGATTGTTCTCTTCTGTAAAGGTGCCGATAGTATAATCTACTCTCGTCTAAAGAAGGGCGAGCAGCAAGAACTCCGCCAAAACACGGCTGAGCATCTGGAGATGTTTGCGAGAGAAGGGCTACGTACTTTGTGTATAGCCCAAAAGGTGCTTGACGAAGATGAATACCAGGAATGGAACAAAGAGCACGAGCTTGCAGCATCGGCTATTCAAGATAGAGAAGACAAACTCGAAGCTGCCGCTGATCTCATCGAGCGAGATCTGACACTCCTTGGAGGCACTGCTATCGAAGATCGCTTGCAAGAAGGTGTTCCAGACACCATTGCCCTCCTAGCTGAGGCTGGAATCAAACTGTGGGTTCTTACAGGAGATAAAGTTGAAACTGCTATCAACATCGGCTTTTCTTGCAACCTACTCAACAATGATATGGAGCTTATCGTGTTCAAAATTGAGGATGAACAGCTGGTCACGGCAGAAATCGAGCTTGATAAGCACATGACCGCGTTCGGCATTACTGGATCTGATCAAGAGCTTAAAGCTGCTAGGAAAAACCATACTCCGCCTGCGCCCACCCATGCTGTTATTATTGATGGCGACTCGTTAAAGTTGCTCCTCGACCCAAAACTACGTCAAAAGTTCTTGCTTCTGTGTAAACAATGCAAGTCTGTGTTATGCTGTCGAGTCAGTCCTGCTCAAAAGGCTGCCGTTGTTCAAATGGTCAAGAATGGTCTTGATGTCATGACTTTGTCTATTGGTGATGGTGCCAATGATGTTGCCATGATTCAGGAGGCCGATATAGGGGTTGGAATTGCTGGAGAGGAAGGACGCCAGGCTGTGATGTCATCTGACTATGCAATCGGCCAGTTCAGATTCCTCCAGAGACTTGTATTGGTTCACGGACGATGGTCATACCGCAGACTTGCCGAATGTATTGCAAATTTCTTTTACAAGAACATCATCTGGACCTTTACCATCTTCTGGTATCAGATATTCTGCAGCTTCGACATGACATATTTATACGACTACACCTATATTCTGCTTTTCAACCTGGCCTTCACATCCCTACCAATCATTTTCATGGGTGTTCTGGATCAAGATGTTAGTGACAAGGTATCTCTTGCCGTTCCGCAGCTCTATCGACGTGGCATTGAGCGACTGGAGTGGACCCAAAAGAAGTTCTGGTAAGTATCACCCAGAATTTTTGGCTTAGCGATGCTAACGAGATACAGGCTTTACATGTTTGATGGCTTTTACCAATCGGTCATCTGCTTCTTCATGGCCTGGCTCCTGTTTCGTGATGCAAACTCTGTCACCCATAACGGGCTAAACATTGATGACCGGGAACGATTTGGTGTTTATATTGCTCCAGCCACAGTCATTGCCATCAATGTCTACATCTTGCTTAATACTTATCGATGGGATTGGCTTATGGTTCTTCTCGTCGCCATAAGTATCTTGCTCGTGTGGTTCTGGACGGGGGTTTATTCAGCCTTCACCGCCTCTGGATATTTCTACCAAGCAGCCCCTGAAGCCTTCGGTCAAGCGTCGTTCTGGGCGTTAACTGCGCTTTCTATTATAATGTCTTTGCTCCCCCGTTTCTGCATCAAGGTCGTTCAAAAAGTTTACTTCCCATACGACGTTGACATAGTCCGTGAACAAGTCAGGTTAGGCAAGTACGACTATCTCGACAAGCCTGAGATGAACGATGATGAGCAATCGAATGGTTCTTCTACATCCTCTTCGGACATGCCTAAGCCGAGTAAGCACACCTACTATCCGAGCTTTGATGAAGACCAACGGCCCATTTACCCTCCTTCAGTTGCTCCCACCACCACCACACACAATAATCGAAGCCAAAACGGCAGCGACGGAACCGAATTTACCCGCCATCGCCAGTCACTTGACCTCCGCGGCGAACCCGCTGCCGTTCGTTCCTCGACGGACGACCGACCGAGACCATCTTTCGATCGACTTCGCCAATCAATGGACCGTGTTCGCCCTTCTTTCGAGGCCAACAATGATTTTACCTCCGCCGCAATGTTGACGCGTTTGGAATCATCCCATAATACTGGTCTTGTACAAAGCGGCAGCAGAGGAAACAAAGCCTCAAACGACTTCTGATGACGTACGAATATACTACTCGAAGCGCGTTTAAAAAGAAGCTGTCGGTGGTTGTACAATAAAATATAATTATTTTCCTTTTGTTGATAAATGAGAGGAGAGATCTCTCACCATGATGATCTGCAGCAGCGATCTATATGACCTGGTTTATTCACTGTTTCTGGTTTTCATTGCATTGGGCGCTGGGAGTTTACAAAGGCAGGAGGCGGCCTCGTATTTTTGGGTCTGCTTTTCCCGGGGTTTACCTTTCTATAGTACTTTTCTTCGGGATATCATTCTGGACCTCTCCTTTTGTAACGATGAGTGATGGCGGCTGTGGATCGTTGAGATCCATTTCTGTATATAGAGTGGTATACATGCAGATAACGGAAAACGACTTGAAGTACCTGTGGTCTTCATATTCTGTGTGAACGTGAACGTGAACTAAAAGTCAGGCTTGTCCAAATTGAATGACATATACAAAATGAGAATGAGTGAGGTTGTAACGAATTATGCGGATGATATCGCCACACTGGTATATTGTTCTACCTTGTCGATAGGACCTCGCTCTCTAACCGTCTTTCAGCTCAACATGAAATAAAAGCTTTAAACTAAGTAAAGTGACATGGACAAAGATTTTCAGGAGTTGTTGTCAGCCTTGCCGCGAGGCTGAACAAGATGCAGGATGGTTTTGGACTAGTTTCGCGCGTCTACCTGAGAAAGAAACAACGACGAATTACTCCCTTCCACTCATGATTTCTCAATCTCCCACAAGAATCCAGTGAATGAACATCCCATTGAATTAAGACTGCTGTCTTATCTGCCACAGCATAATCTGCGTTGCCCCTTGACCCCACTACTTCGCTTCCTCTGCTTATCCGGCTCCTCAAATTACTTCCTCCATTCCCTCCCGCTACCACGCTACCTTCAAACGTCACCACTCCGTTCGATATACTCACATCTACAACCAGTCTTCAAATATCAGTCACAGATGTTGCCCTTATAGGACACGTAATCCCTCGCCATGAGGGACGTAGCTGAGATTGAGGATGAGCTTCATGCTCTCCGTAGGTACGATTACGCGCCCTTCCTCGCACTTCTCAAAGCTGACATATTGTCCTACAGCCAGCTGAAAGGGTTCCCTGCGGAGGCACATTGGTTCTGTCCCAAGAGAAGCGATGACGATGACATTGATTACGGGCATCCCGACGAAGCTGAGGAGGATATGAGCCCCGAGACAAAGCATGAAGCGATCCAAGCGGCAAAAGAGCGACACGATGTGGCATACAAGTACTCTCTTGTGCTTGGCATGGATGTTACTCCTGAACAGGAGGACTATCGGGAGAATTTGGACAATATGTTGAAGTCGTGTGACCAATGCGTATACAACTGGCATATGGGTCGGAAAGCATACTTGAGACAGCTTTCACAGTATGGTTCTGCGGGCGCTATTCTAAAAGGACGTCTCACTGATTTACTTGTACAGAGATCTCGACGATGATCAAGTTGCGGAGCTTTCGAGTCGCATCAGAATTATCGACTTCAAAAGAATCAATGCCGGTCTCTCCTTGGGCAAAAAGCTGCTCGCTGAAGTCGAACCCGCCCAACGAACACAGTCCTTCCTGATTAGCAAGGATCCCACAGCGCTCATGGCTCTGTACGAGGCTCTTTGCTGCGTCGACTTCCACAAATCTGAAGAGGAACTTTCACGGCATTTCAACTTTGTCTTTGCTCAAATACAAACTCGCAAGGTTCTCAGGCTTGGTGATACATTACCCGCCATGGCTCGATTTCTCTTTCAAAAAGACACGGTCCGACTCCGATTTGCAACGACCGCATGGCAGAAGATGAAGGACCCCCTCACGCGTGAATCATTCGACTGGGTCGTACACGATGTTCTATCTGAAGCGATCTCCTCTTTATTTGAACCAACCGCAACCCAAGGGGACAGACAGCGGTTTTGGCAGGGGCTTCTCCTTATGCTTGAAAAGATGGACAAAAATTTGATCACGCACTCGCTACGAGGTATGGAAGTCCAACCCGACGTATACCATCTTGGGTTTCAACATTTATCTACCGACTCCGCAGAGGTTGCGGAACAGGTTATGGAGGCATATTGCCAACTTTTGCAAAAGGCCCCCAAAGATTTCTGGTCTGCAATGTCCGATGCTTCTCCAACCGTGGTTGCAGACCGGATTTTTCAGAGCCCTGGATTTGAGAAGATCCTTGCGGATAACCAAAGTCTTGAGAATTATGAACAATGTCCTGCTATTTCTTGGATTCCTGATTTCATGAAATCTCTTACCCCCATTCATCAGTTCGATGCGTGCCGAACTTTGCTCCAAACTCTTTTAGGGCGAATCTCTAGTAACAATACCCAGCGCTACACCAAAGAAGCAAAAGTAACATGCTGCCGCGCTGGTCTGGAGGCGTTAAGAGCTACTCTAAACACGTTCAACAGTTCTGATTACAAGATTAACCCGTCAACTTCATTACTCGTGATCAACGACATTTTGGGGCTTGTTGACGAGTACAAAAGCATCATTCTTACATGCGCTGACATGGAAGACAATACTCAACTCGAATTAAAAGAGGTAGGGTTACAGGTAGTCCGCGATGCTTTAACGCTCGACTGCAAAGCTATGGCCGCAGAGTTCTTTGCTCTTCAGGATGGAACGACAATTCAGCGCGGCGTCAGGAGCCATTCGCAACCTATATGGCAAAGCGTTCTCGATAGCTTTCGACCTGGTAATATCGACCTAGCGAAGAGTATTATCGTTCCAACCTCATTGCTTACCGGCCTGGATGAGCTGCTGCCAGAGAACAAGAAGAAGCCAAACATGCCCAAGGACCACATACAGTACAACAAAGACTTTCACCAGCTCATGGACAACATCTCAAGAGTGTTTCAGCGCCTCAGCGACTTCAAAGCGTCCGATGCGAGCCAACTTTACAAAAACCCAGCGACAGCTCGCCCTTTATTCGGCGCCCTTTTGTCAGCAGACCAGGGTGTATACGAAGCCACCGTGGAGGTGATTAAATCTGTATCATGTCATCTTAACAAGCAGGAGGCAATTTCGGATGTTCTTGAAAAAGCCTTCGTTCCGATGCTGAACTCCTTGACGTACGCTGCCACCAAGGTCACCCGAGCGAAGACATTCTCACCCGCGCCCTACCTGATTAAAACTGGTAGGGATGTCCTGAAGGCTCTCAGCGGAAATACTGGGGTCTTGCGTACTCGCTCTTTTTCAACTGTGGAGCACAACGCCATCATGACTTGGTGGACGCAACAGTGGCGGGCTTTAGACATGATTTTCTCTACCACTGAAGCGTGGTCTCCACGAGTGAACCAAGATACCCAGTACTTGCAAGAATTCTGTCGAGACGGCATGGAATACGCCGAGGCCCTATTCGACCAGTATAGCATTTTCGCGTCGGCGCTGCAGGACGCATCGCCAGATGGCGAAGAGAGTTCTGCCAAATCAAAATCAGTGACGCCGCAGATCCGCAAGGTTTTAGAGATAGTCTGCCAAAATGTCAATGGATTGACAGGCTTGCTTAGACTTCGAGATGCATACTTAATAAGTGTCATTACTAGTCTATTAGCCAAACTCCTGCGATCCCTTGGAGAGTATGACCTCGAGATAGACGAGTACGCTTCGGATTTTATCAATTCTGCTTGCAAGCGCGACACCGAGAAAGGCTATAGGAGAACAAACTTAACAAGCCAGCAAAAGGCGGAGTTGCAAAGGACACTGTATGAGCATCAAGGCGTGGAGGTGGTTGAGAAGCCCATACAAACACAAACAGTCAAGAGGCAAGGGACAATCGATGGCTGGTCTCAATCAGCAGATGGTAGAAAGTTCGAGCCAAAGCTGCCCCAAAGAGGCGAAAGCTTAACCCTGGCGTCCCATTCGGATAAAAGCCGCGCCATCTTGAAGCAAATGCAAGCTCAGTCAACGAAGGAGGCAGTGAAAAAGGACCAGTCTAATAGCGCTTTCAGGGAGGCTCGTCGTAAAGCTGATGAGGATAGGAAACGTCAAAACGCTAATGCCGCTGCTAAGGCCAAAGCTCTACGTGAGCCAGTTGGCGTTCGAGGAGAAGGCTCCGGTATGAAAGATATTGTAGGGGCGTTGGGCAAGGACCATGCTCCAACCCGTAGTGAGATTATGGTTGGATCTTCTGATGAAGACTCGGATGACGATGACGAGGATGAAGTGGGTGCTTTGATCAAAGCTGGAAAGGGAACTTCGAAGATTGTTCTGGAATATGAAGAGAGCAGAAGACGTGCTCTGCAACAGCATAAAGGCCCAATTCGGAAGACCAAGGTGCAACGATCTGCCAAGGACCTTCGGGCTCGTGTAGAACCTAATATGGATGGGCTCTACATCGAAATATTGAACTGGGAAATCTTCCACCGGGGCGATGATCCACCTAGTCAAAACGAATGCCGACGAATCGATGACAGCTACCTGGACCTGAATCTTTACAAAAATACATTTGCGCCATTGCTGATATCCGAGGTCTGGCGATCATTTGTGACCGCAAAGGAGGAATCCAACTTCAAATCCATCGAAATTACCGTCCTCAACCGTTTATCAGTGGACAAGTTCATGGAAGTGAGTGTCAAGATGCCCATGACGACAAACAGGGACTTGAAGTTTGCTGAGAGAGACATTGTTCTGTTGTCGCAAAGTCGCAACCCGATGACTGACGAAAAGGCCCCTCACTCCCTTGCTCGCGTGAATCGCACGACTCGTAAGAAGGATATAATTGAGATCACATTCCGTGTCAGCAGAAACATCGACCCCGGCTTCCTCCAATTGTTGTCCCCGCAAGGCAAGATCTATGCTGTCAAGATTGCAGACATGACCACGACTCAGCGTGAATTTGCTGCCCTCAGCAGTTTACAGTACTACGACCTTTGCTTTGAGGTCTTAGAAGCAAAGCCCTCACCATTGCAAGTATACGCGCCCGAAAGAATCTCTTCCACATCCAACAAGTATAATCTGAATAAAGGGCAAGCACAAGCGATCCTTTCAGCCACCGACAACGATGGCTTCACGTTGATCCAAGGGTGAGTATTTTTTCTCAAAATGGAGTTCTCAACAGCTAACCTTGCGTAGTCCGCCGGGTTCCGGGAAAACTAAGACCATTGTTGCAATGGTTGGCTCTCTTCTCACTCCTATTTTGAAACAGCAGCGACTTGACCAAACCAAGATCCAAGCTCCGGTACCAGGCAAAGCACCCGTCTCAATCAATCCAACGAAAAAGCTCCTCATCTGTGCACCTAGCAATGCCGCTGTTGATGAATTGGTGATAAGATTGAAGGAAGGCATCCAGCCTCTGGATGCGCCTCGACAAAAGATCAACGTTATCCGAATTGGCAGGAGTGATGCCATTAGTTCGAGTGTCAAGGATGTGATGCTGGACGAGTTGGTCACTCGGAAGCTCGAAGGTACCAATGGAGAGAAAGGTAAACTTATGCAAGATCGAGATAAGCTTCATCAAGATGCTGCTCAAATCAAGGAGCAGCTCAATGCTTTGAGACCTCAGATGGATGAGGCCCGAAAAAATGCCGACAAGTCAACGGAGCTCCAGCTTCAGCGTCAATTCGATGGTTTGAAGCGCAACCAGGCCCATATTGGCAGCAGAATTGATGCGGACAAAGAGAGTGGAAATACGATGGGGCGGCAGAACGAGATCAACCGCCGCAAGTTCCAACAAGAGATCATCGATGGTGCTCATGTCTTGTGCGCTACACTCAGTGGAAGTGGTCACGACATGTTCAGAAATTTGAACGTAGAATTCGAGACCGTCATTATTGATGAAGCCGCTCAATGTATCGAGCTCAGCGCATTGATTCCACTCAAGTACGGTTGCTCGAGGTGTATTCTTGTTGGAGATCCGGAGCAATTACCCCCAACTGTTCTTTCGAGATCCGCGCAGAGTTTTGGGTATGAACAAAGTCTGTTCGTTCGGATGCAGAAAAATCATCCCAAAGATGTTCATCTCTTGGACACACAATACCGTATGCATCCTGAAATCAGCAAGTTTCCTAGTCAACAATTTTACAATGGTAGGCTGGTTGATGGCGAAAACATGGCGAATTTGAGAAAGCAGCCATGGCACGCAAGCACTATTCTTGGGCCGTATCGATTCTTCGACGTCAAAGGGCAACAAACTCAAGGATCTGGGCATTCATTCATCAATATACCTGAACTCAATGCTGCCATTGGACTCTATCAAAGACTCAAAGCCGACTACAGGACATATGATTTCAGTGGCAAAATTGGTATCATCGCAACCTACAAGGCGCAATTGAATGAGCTCAAAGCACGCTTTGCATCAAAATTTGGCGAGGGAATCTTCGAGGAGATCGAATTCAACACAACTGATGCATTTCAAGGCCGTGAGCGAGAGATCATCATCTTTTCTTGTGTGAGAGCCTCAATCACCAAAGGTATCGGTTTCCTCAAAGATATCAGACGTATGAATGTCGGTCTCACGCGGGCCAAGTCATCTCTGTGGGTACTTGGAGACTCTCGTGCCTTGAAGCAGGGTGAATTTTGGAATAGACTCATCGAAGACTCCAAGGCTCGTGACAGGTACACCGAAGGTGATGTGATGGCTTTGCTTTCAAGGCCAACCTCTCGTGTAAGCTCCCAGCACCGAGCGCCGGGTCATCCGGTCAACAATCGCGGTGGGCAATCAATGGCATCAAGCTCGACAGCTATGTCTCATACCAAGCAACAGCAGGCCAAGACAGAGGTGGAGGATGATGACGTTGAGATGGTTGATGCTCCAAGTGCAACAGTTTCTCGGGAACCCTCCTCAGGCAGCGATAGCATGATGCCAGCTGGTCCGGATCCAAATAGTACTCGTTCACGACATATCAAGCAGGAGAGGGCCGAGCTTTTAAGCAGCAGAGCCTCCAGTGAAGTCAGTAGCAATCTTGGGAAGAGGCCTCGGGAAGCAGTCAAAGAAGAAGAAGCTCCGGCGAAGAAGGTATGCTTGTTACAGTACTAATACTTGAGTGTATGCTAACTTCAACATAGCCACATTCCACAATGACAGATTCGGGGTCCGCTCTCGATGCCGCCTATCGGGCCCAACAACAAAAGAAGCCATCATCTATGGGTGCAAGACCTCCGCAGCCACCTCTTGGACTCGTGGCTCCTCCTCGGAAGAAGAAGGCACCGGCCGATCCATTTATCAAACGAAAACCCCCAAAAAGACCATGATTATATCTTCTTTTCCAACGGAGTTTGGGGTATTATAGTAAACGGGCATTGCAGGCGTAGCATATCTAGATACTGGCGAGGGCATTTGTTTAGTATTAGATCTATCTTTAGATAATGAGACCCAGAATCGTGATGGAGGTTCGTGATATGCGGTTGTGGTGGCAGCACCGTAGAATGGAAATCATATCTGGAGGAGCTGCCATCTTTCGGACTGTGATTCCTCTCAATGAGGATCGCTGTATCTTGCCCGGATTTTGGGCTTCTGGTCCATACCTAGGCGCCAACAAACCAAGAACGTGACACTGTATTGTAAGAAGTACGATTTACTTAGGATTCTTCTTTGGGGGCTACCAAAGGCTTGCTTTCGAGATTGTCACTCTTGGCCGAGACGTCCCTGGAACATTCATGGTCTCCACCTTCTCTGGCCGTCGTAAGTTCGTACTGTAAAGCCATTTGTATCACCATCAGATTTCGGATTTCAAAAAATGATGCATAATCCCACCACCACTCTTGAAACGACGATACCCAGACACGAATTCTACATGTGGATGTTTTCGGTGCCCCTTTTCTTTTTCGGTCTATGGTTTTTACCCCCTGGTGCCCCAAAACCGAAAGGATCGACTCTACCCCGGAACGTTGCCGAAAATCGACTACTAAGGATGCTTGCAGGTGCATGTGCTTGTGCCTGCAGCTTCAATCTCGCATGGATGAGATGATGCTCTGTGCTGTGCCGTGCTGTGATCTGCACGTACCGTACGGAGGTACCGTACCGTACCGATGGGAGAAAAGCAAAGTACAGATCGTAGATTGATTACCAACATCTTATCTGGTTTCTGTTACAGTTGCACGCACATGAATCTCTATCGAAAATGAACACGAGTTTTGCTCGTTTTTCATGATAGATGCTGCAGGCGACGGGGATAATTGACTTATCAGATAGTCTCCTGCGGGTGCACAGTTCGTGCACAGTTCGCGAGGAGGCACCGTCTGATGCCTCCTACTCCGTATGGTAGTATGGGCCAACGTCCACTTCCATCCGCGGTATTGGTATTGGAAGATCACTCGGCCTCAACACAGCTCTTGGGTCATAGGGCAATTGCTAGCACTCACTAACATGCTCCCCGGCTTTGCACTTTGCAGCTAAGGGCGAATCTGGAAGATGCCTACCGACGGCGGCGGCGTACCTGAGGGCAAACAAACGGCAACGGCTGCTCCCTTGAGTCTGAGTGCCTTCATCCCTTCCACCCCCCCTCTGTCTCTATCTTGTATCTTCTGCGCCTCTGCTTCTGCGTGTGCGTCTTCGTCCTTCCTTTCAGCAATCCATTCTCGAATCACATCGTCTCACCGCCGACCGCCTTTCCTTAACCCAGCATTGTGAGCTAAGGTCTCTGCTGAAGTCTATGATACCCATATCCAATACGCCTTCCATTTGTTGTGTTTGATCCCAAGATCTCTGTACCGAACTGCGCAAGACGTTGAACGTCACGAAACTGCCCAATCGCAAACCCCTCGTCGTAATCGTCTTTAATACTGTACTGTATTGTACGTGCTGCTCCTAGAAGAGCTCTTGCCAGAATCTCCATCAGTGTCTGAGACATACAACGGCACACCACTTATATTTGCCCCCCTCGACCGACGAACAGGCGTAGGAAACTGTTTCTTCCCCCGACGACAATACGAAACGGACAATAGAAACGGCAGAATACCTTTCACACAAACTCGCTCTGCTGGTTGTTGTGCTGGAACTTACCAAACCTCCACTGCAAGGATGCAAACATCTTGGTACTTTTCCTTTTCCATTGACCTCCTATATGCGCACAATACACGACTCGAAATGAACTGACAATGTCCGTTTGCTAGACACCATGCACTCTGCCATCGCATTACAAACTCCGCAATCAACTGACCTAAACTGCTCAAATAGCGCAATCCATGTCAATCAAGAGATGTCCATAGTTTCCAGCCGCAAGAACGAAACCCCCCAAAATACATGGTCTACGGAAATGATGGAAAAAGAAAATATTCGAGCGCAGAGCAGCCCCGCTGGGCAGTTGAAGGGATGGAATTCAGATTCAAGGTTGTCGGTCAGCGTTTTCAGTCCATTGAGGCTTGCAGAAGCAAACTCCCTGTTAGAGGATAGGCGGGAAACTACAAAAGCTCTTTCCGAGTTTCTGATGACGAAACAGCCCCCACCAAACAATTGGGTTTCCCATTCCTCAGATGATGACCAGATTTTGAAAAGGACAGCATCTAAGATTTTTAGACGGAAAAAGAGTAGAACGACAAAAATACCCCAGTTCCTGAGACTACCCGACAGTGCTATAGCAGCAACAACAACTTCGGGTTCGCGCTATATAGCAATTTCGATTCCTCTCGAGGGGGTGCAAGATGAGAAACAGCCCAATGAGTCGGTTCCTGAACGTTTCCAATCGCACCCTAGGCTTCCCTCCGAGAGAGGGACGGTCACTGTCCTCAAACCCTTAGTAGAAGCTCGAGAGGCATCCCCGGGCTCTTCACCGTCGACGAGCAAAGATGGCGAACTTGGCAATGGAATTTCTCGAGCAGAATCTGATATCACGCCAACCGCCGAAATCCTAGGTCCTGAAGCTACACGAACTCTGGAGAACTATTATACGCAATTAAGCCAGGAACAAAAAAGTGATTCGACGACGTACACGAGAAGCACACCTTCCCGATCACAGCGAAGTTACGTGGCGATTCTACCTATTGACAATATCGCTCGGCAAGAAAGTCAGCGGCCCAATACAATGTATTCCGCTAGAACGGTAAACAGTACTGCCTCAATGTCATCGTATATGAGCCATTCACGAGGGGAAGATAGTGCCTCTACAGCACCAAGTGCAACCGTACCAGTAACTCGGAAATTGAATCTACCACCGCGTAACTCGAGCTTAAACAAGATCGCCACGGCAGTACAAGTTGAGCTCTTACACATTGGAAGACCTGCAAATGATAGCTCGAGAGAAGATACACATCGCTCTTCGATCCTTTCCATAGATGGAAGCATGCTATCTGGGACAACAGCAACACAATCTCCTAAAACTGCATTTTGTGCTGCCGAAACAGCTCAAAGCGGTGCAAGCCCTACAAGGGAGTCACACCTGCAAAATGTCACGCCGATGCCAAAGCCACCAAATCCCCCACCAAATAAAAAGCTGCCAGATATCCCAACGACTCAAGTCAATTCACTATATCGGCAGTCAATTTTGCAGCCAGTACAAAACAAAACTATAGCACCACCGGACCCCAACCCTTCTCCAGCCAGTAAACCGACCCCATCAGCCAACCCCGAACAGTGTATCCTAGCGAGGCCCAGCCGGCAAGATCGAGTCAAGGCACGAAAGCTGAGAGACATGGGGATACTTCGAGACACGTGCAAGTCCGCCCAACTACCAGCGGAAGATGGAGCGAAATGCAACGGAGTGCCCTCGCAAGAATCTTCCCATCTCACGGCGCCACCGCCTCGAAACCCCAAAAGAGAAAGTTTATCCAATCGAAAAAAGACTCCGATGACTCTTTCGCCCGTCATGTTGGTTGCTAGTACAGAGCCCGTGAACTTCGATCTTCCCATCTCAGCTCGAAGATCAGCACGCAATTCCCTCGACGCCTCAAAAACCCTCAACATCCCGCACAAACTCTACAGCAAAGCCCCACGCACACCACCGCATTCCCGCTCCGTCACACCCACCTTTTTCGGCTCCGATAGCGAAACAATCCCCACACGCCAAAGGCAAGTGCAGCACCGAGCCTCGGACCTCAGCCTCAGCAGCAGCTTCCTCGACAGCCACCGGCAGGAACGCAGAACGAGGCGCAATCTTGGCCTCAAGGAGAAGGAGATGGATGCGAGGTTGAAGAAGGTCGAGAGGGACAATATGGCGTTGATGAATACGCTGAGTAGCATTGCGATGAGTTTCCAGGACTTGAATATGAATAGGCTTCATCCGAAGGCCGGGGGGAAGAAAGTGAGGGGAGCGGGCTTGTTAGAAGGGAGGGTTAGGGGAGGGGAGAGTGGGGATGAAGCGGGCATTGAGGCTTAAGATGCGTGTTTAGGGTTTGGATTGAGACATCCCGACAGTGAGGACATTGGATTCTGAGAGCAGCTATGGCTTGGATTTGGCTGGTCGCGATGACTGGATCACCAAGACTGGATGGGAGAATGGGCCTCGATAGCGTCGTCGGATTATTCATAATGCCATTCATTTATATCAGTTCCCGCAGTCCGTTGAGTAAACTACCTATTGGCACTGGTATACATGCTGGATTAATCTCTTACCGCCGTTCCTGACTCCTGTCTGAATGCCCCTATCCAACGTTTCGATAAAGCTGCTCACCTGCGTCTAGGCGAATATGCATAAACCGAAACGCTAGAGCTAACAAATGTATTAATTGAAAACTCAAAAAGTATACACTGCCACATACTGACTACAGTCTACATCTAAACCAATAGTTCTCACAATCCAATCCCGTTTCCAAAATCTCAAGCCCCCAAACTCGGCTCAAACCTCATCATCTCATTGAGCGTCTGCAGATTAAACCCATCTCCCTCACACAAACCCAACAACCACTCCGCATCCATCTGTCCCAGCTCGCCATGCCTTCCCTCCCACCGGCCGTTCGAAACAGGACTCGTCTGCGTCTCGTACATATAGGCAGAGTCCAGCTCCTCACTCTCTTTCAACGAGGCCGTGAATTCCCCCATCTTAGGCGAAGCGCGGACATAGCTTTCCTGCGCGGCTCCTGAGAAAGAAGGTGGAAAGGCATTTATATTATCTAGCTGCGATTCCCGCGCAAGAGAATCGTGTGTTTGAGCAGGGGAGGATAGGGGTGGAGCTTGGTTCGGGTTTGGTGGTGGGACCTGAGCGAGGAACTCCATAGTAGCACCAATGACATTCTCCAACGCATCACGATATTTCTTCACGACCGGTGTGCGTTCCGCCATGACGAACAGCGCGGACGAGCAGGCCCGCAGGTCGTTGGAGACGCTGAATGTCCAGAGGGGGGGTGCGATGAAGAGGCAGTAGCACATTGTTACGCCGGCTATAAAGACAGAGTGTAGGCCGATGAAAGAGTGGCCGTAGGAGTCGCGCTGGTGCAGGCGTTTGAAGATTTGGCAGAGTTGGCCCGAGGCGTGAAGGCAGCGGGCTATGCGGGCGTCGGCTGGGGGCAGGATGCTGAGGAAGGGTTGGAGGAGGAGGCGCACGGCCTTTTGGTAGTGCATTCCGAGATAGTCCTGCTCGTAGGGGGTAGAGGGTGGGAGAGCTCGGTGCCAGTCTTCGAGCATTTTGAGGATGGGGTTGATTTCTGAAACGAGGCTGGCAATGGGCCGGTCAACTCTGTAGATTGTTTCTTGAATGTGGGATTCTAGGCGCTTTAGACGGAAGCACTGGATTCCGAGGGTGATGTTTGAGGATGTGCGAGATGGTTGGAAGGTTGGAGAGGCAGGTACAGCTAACTTTTGTGCAATAATACTGTCATCTCTAACTGTGTCGTCGATTTCCAGGGGCATTTGGGCGTCAATGTCTCGATCTGCTATGCTATAAGGTCGCCCGAGAGAAACTGCTATGACTCGTTCCAGAAAGTACACCGTCCAGAACAACCTTCGTCTCAATTGCCCTTCGTATGGTGCAACATTATGGTAATATGCTTCGCGGTGGAGGCCCAAATCAATGCACGTTCTAATTGCCAGCCCAATCATATACCATATACCAGAATTGGAGGGAGATCGGAGGTTATATAGAACGAGAAGGGTCATTGCCTCGATATTATGGACTGAATGAGATTCTCTCGCAGCTGATATGTACTGTAGGGCTGTCATGAAGAAGTTCTCCGGAGGCGTATAGTCATATTGCTCCGTCAGTCTCAACATAGTAGCCCCAATTGCATATATCATATATATCTTGAAAGTGCCGTATTGATCCTGGGGAGTCAAGTTGGTCTGCGAAAATCGATTCGCATGCCGTTCCCGAATATCTGACGGATCCAAAAAGGGATATCGAAGATGGACCCTAGTGAAATATGCTTCCAGAATTCGATCTCCCATATCATCGTTCGGTGGTTTGGCGCTGTTCCTTTTCAGATCCGCAATCGTCATTGCCTTGGGCTGACTCTGGCTAACGGTAGATGCAAGTGCTTTGTTCCATACTGTTGCTTGTACCATTTGACCCAGATTCGTGGCGAGAGCGAATCCAGAAGAAGATCCAACATATGCTCCATCGCCCCCAAGACTCAGAAACCCCACGACATCGGCAATATTGCTCTTTCTTCGCTCATCCTCTGATGAAATTGGTGACACCGCCTGCGGGGAGTTGAATGGGGGAGTATCGATTTTAGGCGGAGCCGCCTCTGCATATGCTGCTAGTTGAGCTTCGAGAATGGCAATACGCTCTAAAAGAGCTTGGTTTGGACCACTTCAAACAATCAGCTCTCGTCCCACTCTGAACACGCGGTGACTTGCCTGTTGTATTCCTCAATCGCAGAAGGAGGCTGTATACACTCCTCCTTCGCATGCGCGCAGTTTGCGCAGACAGGAAAGCCGTGGCATTTCTGCTTCCGTGCTCTGCAACGTTCACAAGACTTTCTTGCTCGTTTCGAGGGCCGCGGATTGTCATCCATGGTCAGTAATGGCGCAACTTAGCATTTGAGGGCAAGACGTTGGTCTGGGGGGAAACATGTTGGGCCGAGAATGGGGGGAAACCTGGCTGGGCCTGGAAGCTATCATTGACATAGGCCGTGGAGGCTGCGATAAACCGGTGTGCAATCCTGATAGGAGATTCGGCCGGCAGGACGTAAGCGAGTCATGATGCTCAATTAGGCATAGCTTTATTTATACCCCTAAGATGAGATGGAGTGTACAAGAGAAACCTGATCATCTTGTTCATAGAGGGAATTAGTTCCAATATTATAAGCTGTGGGTAGAGATGGAAAGGTATGATTTTTGCAACTATAAAGAGGGTGATGTTGTGGATGTCTTGTGTTTTCCTCTTTTAAGTTCACCCCCTTCCTATTTCGCTTATTGACTCGGCTTCAGTACACAAGTTGAGCAATAGGTAGTAAGTATAAAAGTGTATGCGCGGGTGACAACATAGTGTATCATCATCATGAGTGCAATTCTGCCAAGCAAAACTCTTCCGGTACGAACCTGATGCACCCATCTACCTTACCTTATGTACACCCCGGGATCCCCAGAGCATCTGCAGTGGTACTAGCCAGTCCGGTCCAAGCCCTCATCGCATTGATAATACTCAAATCCCTATGAACTCTTGTATCTTTCCCCTCCGCCATGGTATACCCACAGCTCTTCTCCACATACGCAGTATCTTTCGGCACACCCAAACACCCACTTGCTCCCTGGCTACCTGTATACAACGAGCAGTCGCTCAAGCCATCAGGAAATCCAGAGCCACCAGCAGTCATAAACTCATAGGATGAAAGGACGAGTTTGATCCACCAGTCTGCGTCCGTACGGGAGAAGAGTTGGACTTCGAACGCTCGATGCTTAGCAGGTCTTTATCTTTGATCAGGACGGAGCCTTTGTCTTGCATGTCTCTTGACGAGGAGCCCTGAATCAAGTATCAGTATATCATCCACAATTAAGGGAGAGGAGGCACGCACAGGACTCTGCTGATCATGATCGTCATTCTGAACTGCAAATCTACTAGCAGGAATCACCCAACTCCCACAAATCGGCATCTCCTTTGGATAATCAGAACTCCAGATCTTGATCTGACTTATCTCACCAGCTGTGAAGCCTTTGTTAGTCAAAATGGTGTTGAAATTCGTGTACCAGCTATCGGGACCACCGTCACAAGCAAGCACTGATGACTCGCCGCCGAGAATGACTTCCAGCCAGGAGATGTAATCTGCTGGCATACTGCCTCCCATCTTCTTCTTCACTATCGCGAAGATGGCTGCGATGGAAGACGGTCCAATATGCTTGGCTGCGTCAAAGCGAAGGCCGCTGAAGCCGATAGAGAGCAGATCTACGACTTAGCTTGCAATACGATCTTGCGTGTATGGTTTCTCGGTATTGAGATCTGTGAGTCCTACGAGCCATCTTTTCGTGACTTGATTCATGTCGGTCCAGGAACTGATTGAGCGTTCACAGTGGAAGTCTGTTGGGCCGTAAGGAACCGCAGGGAATTCGAGTGTCGGCCTCGTGTTTGTTTGCGGATTGATGGGGTAGGTGTTACCAGATGTGAAGTATGGCGATCCTGCTGTGGCATTATGGCCGGTGTATGTAGAACAATCTGTATTCTTATGATTCTGAATATCGGTTCCTTGCCCAACCATGTGATTCACCACAGCATCTGCGTAGACTCGAACGCCTGCTGTCCGACAGGCTTGGATCATTGCTCGAAGCTCGTCTCGGGCACCACTTCGAGAATGTAATCGGTAGCTGACAGGCTGGTAGACGAAGTACCACAGGCGAAATTGCTTGTCAGTTTCGTACTGTTTCATAACGTCAGCTTCGCAGTCTTCTAAGGCCTAAGTCTGCATACATAGTTTGAACCCCACACATGCTCATTCGGCGGCCAGGTCTTCACTCCCATATGACCAGCTTTGCTCAGGAAGGCACATTCTTTGCCAACGTCCACCCACGGCCAGCCAAATAGCTCAGCGATTCCTCCTTTTTGACCAGTTTGGAAAGAGCTTTGTGCAGCAGTGAGAGGTGCGTTTTGCCAGATGAAGTTGATCGGGTCTAAAGTCAAAGTCTTGCCACTGGATGTAGAAATCATCATGGAAAGAGAAGTTGCAAAACTCGTAGTGACTTGGTAGACATTGCTAGAAGACGCGGTCTCTCCATTGAAAAGGCACGAGAGAGTCTCTGCAGTTCTCGAAGCAGCGTTAATGACGACTGCTGCAGCTGTCCGAGCGGCATTGTACTGGATGTCAGCATACCCGACAAGGTCACGGTATGTTCCAAAGCTAGGATCGTAAGCTGGACCACCTTTTAGTGGAGTTTGCCAGCGGCGTTGTTCCGCTGAAGATGTGAACGAGGATACACTGTCTGAGGGGCAGCTATCCCCGCCATTCCAGTTCCCACACCCGCTTGGTGCAGTAGCGGGGCTTTCGCTGGGGATTGAGGTGGGAATGATTGGTGGCGGTATGCTAGGTGAAATAGCTCCAGTTCCAACGACAGTGACGGTAGATGAAGATGAGGTTATCGGACTTGTGGAAGTTGACGAGCTTGTTGAAGTCTTGGAAGTGCTCGTGGTAGATATTGAAATGGAACTTATCTGGTAGTTGACGGAATTCCCGGGATCATAGTATCTCGAAATCAGGCAGGTTGGAGAGCGTATACAGAGAATCTCAAGGACTTACAAAGTTCCACTAACATCATATTTCACATAAAATTGGGTTACGCCAGTTGCAGTCCCTGAGAAAACCCATGTTTCATAACCACTTGACCCTGCAGCAGAGTAGCTTGCAGATATACTCTGTGAGCTGCTCCAAGCATTGCCTATGGCATACACGACAGTGACCACCTTCGAGAAGGCGATATTCTGTATCTATAGACGATAGAATTAGCAGTGACCATGGTGATATTGGAATGACTTACATCGATTGAACCAGACAGGACGTTCTCAGAGAAGGTGTAATTTATCAATGAAACCTGAGTCACTCGTTTTTCCACTGGTGATGCATAGGTGAAGATGGCGAATACTAGGAAAGCTGCTGAAAGCTGCTGATTCAGCCTAACGAAAGAGAATAAAGCCATAGGGATCATAAGAGATGACAGTATTAGAGCATCTAAAGAGATAACCAGGGAGAACTGAGATGACTTTATACTTTTCAGACTCTCTCCGTTTATAAGTTACCGAATACGGAGAAGGCAAGCCAAAAGCGCATCGCTCGACTAGAAATAGAGGCCATTGTCCGAGAACTTGATATATTTCAAGGAGCTATGTCGGCCAGATACTAGTCTCACCTGTCTCGAGCGCCTCTTTCAGAGAGCAGAGTCACTCCGGAGGAACAAGCTCTCAATGTATGAAGTCACATACCTCGGCATAGGAAAGTATATGGCCCTGGACTGGTGCGTGACGAGGAGGTGTAGGGAATTCCAAAGGGCCAGATGTAATGTAATCCTAGTACATAAATTGGAGCAATATACACCATAGCTCGGCATTTACATTCAAGCAATGGTGGCTATGGTGTTTAAACACGCGAGTACACAACGCTCAAGGCGCTAGGGGGGGGCGGAAAGCGGGGGCGGGGTTCTGATGTCTCGAGAGAAAGCTCACAGTGAAAATAAGCATATTTATTTCAACCTCAATCGGACCGCAGTTTCCTTGGCGATTTATGAGGAAGAACAAAGCAGAGAAAAGAAAAGGGAGGTTGTTGCCAGGCCAATTTATCCGACTAGTCGCAGCCGACAGAACGACCGAGAGGTCGGGCATGAAAGCCCCATGGGGAAAGTGTGGGGTAAGAAGACAGGACCTCTCTGTGGATGAAATAAATGGCCAAATAATGTGCCAGATCTTTGGTACATTATTTGGCCATTTATTTCATCCACGTAGAGCCCCCCTTATACGGAGCTTGCTCGCTACTATCTAATCACGCGAATGTCAAAATAAATATCATGACTGAAAATGATCATCTATGAGACTAAATGGTAACTTTTGGGAATGGGGTTATGTTGCATTTCAATACGAGCTGAGATATAAGCAAATAGCCAAAGTCATGAGAGAGCAGTGCGATTGAGGCTGCAAGGACATTACATTGTTTTTATAAGCAGCGAATGGTACAATGAAAATCCAGCTTTGATTCAAGCCTTATTGCTGAACCCCACACCTTGTCCCACTGGGCAATTCGGCACGTTCGCCTGCCAATTTGCCTTGGCATACTCAGGCAAGTAGCTCTGCGTAGTAAAGCTTGGGTCCAGGTAGTTGCTTAGATCAGCGGTGGTATAATTTGCACCCATCGATTTCAGGACAGTGATGACGGTGCTGGCAAAGTAACCAAGGAATATAACATCAACAGTAGCTGGCGTAGTGCCATCGACAGGGAAGGAAGCGTTACCCTGTGCATAGTTGGGTTGCGAGTACGAGGCGATCTTGGAGTGTATCGTGTCATCCCCATCTGTGCCGAAAGCGTCGGTGGTGGTATATCCTGGGCCGATTGTTTGACGTCGAGAGATACCGCGTGTCTTGAGCTCGCCCGTAGTTCCGGAAATGAGACCAACGGTGGGGTCGACGCAGGAGTCTCTCTCGACTACGAGGGGCATAGAACCCCAGGTCGAGCCAGCTGAGTTACGCTTGTCTGGCAAAATGGCACCGTTGAGACTATCGAGGACTTTATGAGCCATATCGTAAGGAACGTCGGCAATATACTGAAATGCATCAGTGAAAGGACTAACGATAAAACTATCATCATATGTGAAAGGCCCTTTGACGAGATCGAATCGAATCGATCCAGTGTTAACGATGATGTATCGAGAAATGGAAGATCGAGAAGCATTGATCACAGTTGCGCCGAGAGCAGTAGAAACGAGGCTGAAGATGTTTCCAGTGGATTCGAAGGGCTGACAGGATTGGCACCAAGTTGCAGGTGCACAACCATAGAGGGTCGTAAGGTTCAGCTTCTTCCGAACATCCGTAATACCGCCTGAAACCGCTAAACCGCTGTGGTAATCGAAAGTGCTATCCTGGGAATTGGTGGCGTGGTACCCAAAGGTTAATCGGTTCCAGTCCAGGTATCTTCGGGAGTAAACGAGGCCGGAAGTGGATGTGTTGGTAGCCTTCCGTGTTGGATTGGCGACGCCACGAGGTGTAACATTGCCGTTGAAAGTTGAAGAGTTGATACCCGACATAGATAGCCACCCAAGAGTCTCACAATACCGTCCTGCGAGAAGTTAGAAAGGCGACAAAAGGAAAAGGGCCCGGGACATACCAGATTCCAGACCAGTGCTCTTGTCATCATAGACCGTGAAATCTCTGATGTGAGTGTGCCCACCGAATGCTTGAATGGGTGTATTCGGGCGCAGATTTCTGATGGTATCATGAATGAGCCCAAAAGTAGACCCAGAACCATGAATTGGGTTATGACCAATCAAAAGAAACAAGTCAACAGGCTTGGGGAAATTGATTGCATCCAAGAACCACTGTTGCTTTACCAGATCTGCAGCCTTAATGACTTTTGAGACATTTGAGTTGCCTGTAAAATCAAACATAACGCCAAATGTCATGATCCGAAGACCTGGACCGGTTTCGTTAGCTTGACTGAGTGTATATTGTGAGACACGACTTACCATGAGGAGTGGTGAAGTAGCGATACTTTGATCCGATGTACTCGAACTGAGACGTAGTTGGGTTGTAGATCTGGACATTCGAAGTGACATATTTGTCGCCCCAGACCTTACTGAAATTTTGATAGGTCTGTTTCTTCCCGTCAGAATTGAGTCAAGAGGGGAACATGTGTTTGAATCATGCCCACAGAAAACAAAAATACAAGAGGGGTAAAAGATCATGCCAGAGAGAGGCCGCAAATGAAAATTTCCTCACCTCATATGCAATGTCAGTCAAATACAGCTCGTGATTGCCTAATTTCCGTCAGTATATAAGTAGTGCGCAAATTGACGTATCGGCGTACCAATGCTGAGAACGTCGTATTCAATCTGCTCAAATACGGGGTTTGACAGAAGTCCATTGGGACGAGCCGCATCACTGAGTCCGTTACCATCGTGGAGATCGCCTTGGTATCAAAGTAGTCAGTCTTTGTCTTCAAATACGAGGCAGTCTGAAAGTCACACACCGGTGTCAACAAGCAAAAGATCAACGCCCAGGTTGCCTGCCATGTGCCGCATGTGTCTGGAAAACGAAACGAAATCTCCCCAATCAGCACCATAGTTCTGCTCCTTGAGATGTCCTTCGAGCCAACCATGAGTATCTGTCTAGACACTGTCAATCCTTGAGTCTCGATCATGCGATTTGATAGATTACTTACGGTGTGCAAGAAGTTCAATTGACCCCATTCAAGTGGACCCTTTGGGCCAGAAGTAGCATTGCTGGCTTCCGGCTGCATTCGGCGAACATTTCGTTCATGAACGACAGCAGATGAGGGACCATAGCAAGAATCACAGGCCAGTGCAGAGCTGACGACGGCGGCAGCTAAGCTGAAGGTGGTTGAAAGCCTCATTTTGGTGCTTCAGTTTAGACGCCTTGATGGAACTTGTCAGGAGCATGAAAACTTCTTTTGAAGAAGTAGAAATATCTTTAGCGATGGCATCTACCGGTAGTATTCCAGGAACACGGCGTGTCCCTTGTACCTTATCATAATTCAGTGAATTCACACTTGCACGTGCCCACTTCTTTTTCAGTACCTTCCCATTTGGTCCATCGCCTAAAGATACAGCGTACAGTACCTATGGGTAAGATATGATCCGGAACGCCCGCAACATGGCTAACATACCTTTCGGGTCGATTTTGTTAAGAGCAGGAAAGAAGGACGTGGTGAAGGCTTCACCGGCCCATATATTTCTTAGCACAAACGGGTTGATTCGCCAAGGTTTCATTTGCTGGCGCCCCATAGGTAGGTCATGTGATACACTCCATGTGGACTAGGGCTTTTGTGTTCAACTTCATGTCCTCACTCCTCCTTTTTCATGCTCTCTTGTAGAACCCGACATCTTGTCACATTATTGATTCCATTTTCAGCTTCAACTTCCATGCAAGGGTATAATGTTCATCCTAATAGATGGAAGTTTTCCCTACAAGTAAAGCGAAAGCTTGTTTGTGATACGTCGATTTTAGACAGAGGTAATTTGCAAGTGCATGAAGTTGAGTTCTTTTGAACCAAAGTAATTGACGTGTAAGTCAGGTTTTACCAAAGTTCCCAATTTTGCGACATTTCGTCAAGCCGCACATTCATGGCAAAGAAAATTAGGGAGCCCTGTCTTCTGAACTCAGGCTCTTTTGTCTGTGAAACTATGGAAATTTGGAATCCTCCCCTTCCACCTCTTACGGATTTATTCGGAAGCACAAAATCAACACACGCACCTCTTCGAACAGCTAATTATCAGGTGGAGACCATGATGTTCCGGGGACGTGTCTACCTCTACGGCACTTTTCACTTTTTGCCGTGACATTCACATTTTGTTGTACCTGATCTGGAGGGACGAGGCCTTCGCAAAAGATCTGGTCTCCACCTGATAACTAGCTTCTAATGATAAGCTCATATCTCGATCACAATAGGTTCCTCTCCCCTCAACACTCTCCATCGATTTGTAGCCTCATAACTCCCTGACACCCTCTCAATAGCCACACCCACTTCTCCAGAAACTCTTCCCGAGACCTCCCACCCACTAATTTCCCACGGGGTTGGCCACGCAATCAGTCCTCTTCGCTCGCTCTCAGATCCCGGAAAACCTTCCCAGAGTCCACCCAGCGAATCACAACGCATGTCATTTGAATCATAAGTCCCAGCAGCCACGATGCAATCGTCTCTCCAGATAGCGTGGGGCAGGATATTTATCCACTATGTGTGACAGCGCGCTGAAGGCGAGTGGGGCTCAAGTATTGGAGGAACGGATTGGTCTGGCCCCGAGAAAGTGGTGGCGTTGGTAGTGGGCAAGGGACGATCCTGACGATCCGGAGAGCTTGTGAACATTCCGAGGGAACCGTGTGTAGGGCTGAGAGGAGGCGCAGGTTGGTTCCGGGAAACGTTTGAGAATCATAGGGTTTGGTGGTCTGGGAATTCGACTGGCTAGCTGAGCTGAGAACAGAGTGACTTGTTGGTGGTCTTCGTCCCAGCAGACCGTTGGCACTTCTGTGGCACGTATGGGTAGGGCTGGAGCTTGGAATCGTGCGGCTCTGCACTTTCCTGCTGACATGTCAGGGACCAATTACCTTGCGCAGAATGAAGTGGCATGCAACTTCAATATGCTTGAGTGTTTTTCTGAACTGTGAGGCATTCAAGCATTCATCACTTCGGAATACGAGTATCTCTGCTTTCTGGGGTGATTGATCGCCGCGAACAGAATGCAAGGAGGTTCAACATTGTACGCTCTGATTGAGCGTGTACACGAAACTAGAGTTATAACGAAAAAGACAGCGATCAAGGACCGTGAGAGTGACCCGTATTGAGGCCAGCATACTATAAATGTTGCTCACTCACGATGAGCCCTGACATTGAGCCTATTGTGCGACTTCCTACGATTTTCAGCATCATCAATGCCAGTCCAGTCTTCATGTATGCCCTTTTTGCCTTCTTCAAGTTAGCACGATAGATCGCCAGCCAGCAGACTGGGCAAAATTCATCACCTCAGCTAGTTGTGGCATCCGCTCAAGACGAAAATCTGATACAGTGTGAATAGTAGCCATTCTCTACGTGGATGAAATAAATGGCCGAATGATGTGCCAGATTTTTGGTACATTATTCCGCCACTTTTTTCATCCACAGAGAGCCATTATTGTGGGTGTGAATGACCCATCTGCATCTGTTTGGTTTGCGGCGTTACAGGTTTAATGATACTGCAGTCTGATTACCGCTAGCAAGTATGATAAACATTGGTGTACCACCTGGAGAGCTATCAACCCATTTTGCAAGCACACCGCAACAAAATCTTGCTTACTTGTCTATTCACGTTGATTCGTGCATTTTCCGTGTTCCAAGAGAATGGATGTCAGGCTAATGCAATCACCTTACAACGCTAACTTAATCAAGAGCTCGGCTAGTACAGAGTAGGTCTAGCCCGGTAGCTATACCAATCTCCTTCAACGACCTCACGACCGACAACCTTGACTTGTTTTCTATCATTGAACCGAAAAATGTCAAATTCCTCAATAGGCTCCCATCTGCGTAACATGCATAGACAGACACAGTTACGCGTACGTGTAAGTGACCTCGGAATCTATTCCGAGAAAATGAATCATCTGGCAAGGGCCTTTGCAGACCATCCAATATAGATCTATATAAAATCGTTGCATTCCTTCTCTCTTTCTAAACCAGTTTTATCCCAAGTTTTCAACCGCTTCAATTATCCAATTGCATCCAAGCTCCTCACATTTCTCCTATTTTCTCGCCCTTCCCATTTCATACGTGTCTTCCGCTAGAGACCTCAAGATGACCTTTCACCCAGATTCTCTCCCCGATCTCTCGGGAAAGGTTTGGATTGTGACCGGAGGAAACTCAGGAGTGTTTGTCTCTCAATTTTCGCTTCATCTTGATCCAATTCAAGGCTCACAGGTATATAGAGGCTACGGCACTGTTTCCCGTCTCGCAGAGCATGGCGCGCACATATACATGTGTGCTCGATCTCCCACCAAAGCCTCCAACGCGATTGCGGAGATTAAAACCCTATATCCCAAAGCGAATATCAGCCTCCTAGAGACTGACCACAACAGCCTCTCTTCCGTCGTTTCAGCCGCCAACAATTTCTTATCGAAAGAAACCACCCTCCACGGTCTTATCAATAACGCCGGAATCATGGGCACTCCCCTTGAAATAACCAGAGATGGATACGAGGCTCAATGGCAAACCAATTACCTGGCACATTGGGTCTTTACCTCTCACCTCTTGCCAATTATGCTCAGAACTTCAAAATCGCTTCCGCCTGGTAGCGTTCGCGTTGTAAATGTCTCTTCTTCAGGACATTTTTGGGCTCCGAAAGGCGGAATAAACCTCGCTGATACCTCTGTCGCTTCAAAATCTAACATGAATCGCTACGGTCAAAGTAAACTTGCCAACATCCTTCATGCAAAGACCCTCAACAAAGTGCACGGTAAGCAAGTCCTTCGTGAACTCCACATGCTTCTCAAACAATATCGCTGACTTTGAGGACGCTTCCCAGGTCCCTCATCACCGACATCCAAAGCAGGACATGGCGAGATATGGACTTCGGCTGTGGATCCTGGTCTTGTCAAAAGCGGACTTGCAAGCAAAATCGCAGAACCAGAGTGGTGGATGAAACTTACTGGTCCTATGGCATCCCTCGGATTACAACAAGATGCAGATACGGGTGCGAGATCATCACTTTTCTGCGCAGCGAGCCCAGACATGAAAGCCGAGCAAAGCGGTACTTATTTTCAGCAGAATGCTAGTGCCGGATGGCAAAGTTGTTCCGCAAAGGATATGATTCTTGCTGCAAAGCTGGAGGACTGGACGAAGGTTGAGATGGCGAAAGGGAATTGGGTTGATTAAGGATTTAAGAGTTGTACCTATCTCAAGCATTATGCACCGTAAACTATATACCTTTCCAATTTCAACCCCTTAGATCCCCCTCAGTCATGTGAGACTTCCAAATCGAGCATCGCGCTAGCTCGCCTAGGTCTCGACGCAATCTCCGAACTGAATACCGCTTCCATCTTCAACATCTCCCAACATCCTACAGTTCCTGATCTCTCTCATCATTACTTCTATAATTACACCCCTCATAGCTTACGTACGCCATAGTACAATACAGTAAAGCCGACGAATGCTCACTTCACACTCCCATCAAATTTCATGGCTTTTGAATAGCGACCCAAAGCCATCAAAGGGAAATAGCTATGGGAGAGAGCAGTCAGTAAGAGTCTCGGATTCGTAAGGGACACTTTGGGACTTACTGCCGGTAAAAATCGTATCGCAAATAGAAATGGTTGGGGAAGCCAGTTCCTGTATACTGAGGTTCTAACCATGAAGCGCCTTTGCCGTTCTGGTGGTCATCTTGTGAGTCCAGTAAGAAGGCCATTCCCCTTTGAATACTCACATCCGTGGGCGGCAGATGTGCCAGCAATCCCATCAATGCCCAGGCAGTTTGAGATGCGGTCGTATCACCTTTGCCAGCTTTCTCTGGGTCGGCATACGTCTCGAGACACTCTCCCCAACCCCCGTTTGGTGCCTGGCAGCTTTTGAGCCACCCGATAGCGGGATTGACCAATTCTTCAACTCTTCCACCGTCCGAATAGGCAAGTGCACAAAGTACGTTACTTGTTCCATACACATAATTAACCCCCCACCGACCCCACCATGATCCACTTGACACTTGAATTGAGGCAAGGTAGTTGATGGCGTTGTGGACAGCCATCGTTAATCTCTTCTCGAGACCAATATCAATTGGGCAAGCTCTGCTACTGAGAACAAGACCAAATGCTTCCATGACTCGGCCAGTCACATCGGCTGTACTGGGGTCGCATAAAGCATCGAGATCACTGAACGGACACTTGTTCATGAATAAGTTGTTATTTTCAACGTCAAATGCTCCCCATCCACCGTCAGGATTGACCATACCCAGGAGCCAATCCAGGGCGAGCAAAACGTGGTCTGAGCCAGCGCTTTCTGGTTCTTGCTTCACAAAAGCGATTATCACTGCCGCTGTATCATCAATATCGGGATACCAGGTGTTGTGATATTCAAAAGCCCACCCTCCCGCAGTCAGCTCAGGCCGGTAGATTCTCCAGTCACCTTCAGGGCCATGGATTTGCCTTTCTTTCGTCCAATCCAATGCTTTTTGTATTCTTTTGTCTGAGCCAGGTATACCGGCATCGAGAAGTCCAATTGTCATGAGAGCAGTGTCCCAGACAGGTGATACGCAAGCCTGAGCATGCATGCCTTTATCGTTTTTCCGTATGAATCTTTCCATGGCTGCTAGGCCCCCTTGGAAAGGCTTGCTGTCATGGCTGAATCCCTCTAAATGCAACATAATAATGCCATTAATCATTGGCGGGAGAATGCCAGCCCAGTCCCCAGACTTTTCTTGCCTTTCAAGGACCCAGTCCACGCATTTCTTGATTGCATATTTTCGTGTTGGGGATTTTCGCAACGCGTTGCTGAGATAATACAATGCGGTATCCGCTATAGTAAAGCCAGACTCCCAGCTGAACAGGCCTTTTCTGCGCCATTGTTCAAGCAAAGGGGGAGAGTAGGGGACAGACTTATTTCCTGGGTTACGCCATAACTCATCAATGAAATCATTGTCTGTAGAGAGGCCATTTGGTAGTGGGAATGTGGGTTGGTGATGGGCAATGACCAAAAGCGGAACTAAGGTGCTCCGAGCCCATGATGACATGCGATACACGTTGATCTTTGTTTGTGGTGGTAGTAGGATCAACTCTGGCGGTAGTTGTGGAATTCCGCTCCATGGGAAAAGGCCGAACATTGCGAGATAGATGCGTGTCTATAATTGACAAAGTCAATACCCGTGTAAATGAGCCATGGACCCAATTTTGGAGCCAGTGTTTGCAGACTTACAAATATTCTCACTTTTGGAATTCCGCCAATGCCTGTAATGAATTGGCGTCCACTTTGCATTGCGGCATTGTCGCTTGGAACCCCCAATAGCCTGAGGGCCAAGTATGCTTCAACGCTTGTGGAGATGTCTCCCGGTAGTCCATATCCAATGTTCCATCTACACAGCAAAATATTGCAGTCAGTATCAGATTTTGGGGGGTTCGTGAAGGAAGCAGGAAATAAATTTCGAGAGAGCCAAAGACTCAGCTCTGAAATCCGCCCGGCGAAGCAAATTTGTTCACAGAGAGTATTTACTTACCCGCCATCTTTCTTCTGTGCTGATAAGAGCTCATGCTTAAATGCTTCGGCATTAGGGAGTAGGTCGATTCCCAGTATGCATTGCAACATCACATACTCCGCAGTCATGGTGGAATTAGTACGCATCTCTCCATACCAGTGTCCGTCATCCTCGGAATGCTCAAAGGCATATTCCGATGCTAAAGAGATGCTTCGCAGCACTTTCTCCTTGTGCGTTTCAAGACCACTTGCTGATGGCTTTAGAGTCATGCTTCGATCTAAATAATTATTTAGAAATCGCCAAGTCTGATGGATAAAGTTTTGGTCCAACGCTGCATTGGGTTCTCGCATTAATGACAGTAGGTCACATCTTTCTATACTGAATTTTGTGACGACCTATATGGTTTGCATGTGAAATCTCAGAGTGATATCAAAGCGTCATCTGGACATTTTGGGACGCGCAAAACTATTGATTTTCAGCAGCTTTCAGCGGTTATGTTGTGTAATTGCTGAAGTCGAGCCCACCGGGGGACTCGCGCATCTCCCCTTCAGTCTCTATTGGCTTTCTCGGTGTATTGGCAACTTGCTATCTAGGTTGCCAATATAGATCGGCGGCGCTCTACGGAGTTCTAGTGGCTAAGCACAAAAAGAAATGCCTGCAGCGACATCGCAACGTTGCTGTATCTTCCTAGTTGTCAATGATTTGCTTTTTCCCTCTGCGTCAGCATCTATCCACCTTTTTGAATATCTGACCATTGCTGCACATCTCATACGTGCTTCGAGATAAGTCATGCTGTGTTACTCTCGACGATGGTGTCCGGCGCTGTCCGGATGTTATGAGTTGCCGAGGATAGCATCAACAGCGGCTTACTGCCTGTGTAACACAAAAGATATACCCGATGCACCACGAGAAGTATTCGCATCCTTCTTATACAACCTTGAAAACAAACTGACAACAGCTATCAATTTGTGCTTTCTCACGGGTATCTTTGTGGATAATGTATCAAACACTTGCCCTGATATTCGCAGTGTTGATACTGCTCAGCAACCCCCCATCACTCATTCAGAAATACAGACTCAGAAAGATTCCAGGCGTTGGACATGGCATCAAGGACTGGTTGTTCATCCCTACAGATACCAAGGGGAAGCTTCACAGAGCATATAAAAAGGTTGGACTTTCTATACCAATCCGAGAAAGATAGAAAGCTGCTAATTATTATGTGAAGTTCTCAAACACTATTTACAAGATGCAAGCCATGGAGGGCGATGTGGTTTTGATACCCCCAAAATATCTTGATGAGCTGAAATCCATGCCCGACTCGCATTTTGACTTTGCACAAGGGCAGGAGATAGTAAATTATCCCATCTATATATATCTTTAATTTGGTTGCTTACTTTCTAATTCTAGTCTTTGATGAGCAAGTATACGAAAACCCCAATAACGGAGTTGGTGACAACTGCGATGAGGAATAACGTGGGCCCTCAAGCTGGTGTGTGAGAACTACTGATAGCACTCTATGACTATGTCTCACACTTGGCAGGGAAATTCATACCCGCAGTATATCAAGTTGCCCGAAAGTCCTTAGCGAGACACTTTCCAGTCACTGAAGGTAATCTCAGAAATGGATTTGCGGTCATTTACTGACATAAATCCAAGAATGGAAATCCGTTACGGTCTTTCCTAAAGTCCCTCTACTCGTTGCCACTACCGGTGGGATTTTGCTCTCGGGGGAAGAGCTCAATAGTAACGAAGAATGGGCCAAAATCTGCATCGACTATCTAAACAATGTATTCCAAGGTGGTGGTAAACTAACCGTGTGTCCTACCTTCCTGCAGCCTCTGGCGCAATTTTTCATTCCAGAACTATACCGTATAAAAACGTGCATGAAGAAAGCAAATGAAATCGCCATACCGGTCATCGAGAAGCGGCTGAAGAATATGGAAAGGGAAGATTTCCAGAAGCCGAACGACTTGATTCAATGGGCTTTGGATCTGAGTATCCAAAAAGGGCCCGTGAATTTGCAGGAGCAGGTGGAGTGTCAGTTGATGGGTGCGCTTGGAGCTGTTCATACAACTAGCTTGACGTTCACACAAGCAATATATGGCATGAAACCCCCCGTCCGGGAACCCCACGCCCGCTAATTTGCATGGATAGATCTCGCCGCCCACCAAGAGTACGTCCAGCCGCTTCGCCATGAAATTCAAGACGTGCTAGGTGACGGGCAAGATGTAACGAAGGTATCACTCTCGAGGCTGCAGAAAATGGACAGCTTCATCAAGGTAACACACTCGTATCACAATACATGATCTACGACACTCATGAAAAACAGGAATCCCAACGTCTCAACACCATCGCACTGGCTACCTCCCGCCGCGTCACAACGCAAGACATCCACCTCTCAGGTGGACATATCATCCCCTCGGGCACCCAGACAAGCCTCCCAGCGTTCGATCAACTCAACGACGTGCCAAACCCCGATGTCTTCGATGGGTTCCGCTATTACAGGATGCGCAAAGAGTCGCCGGAGAACGAGAACAAGTACCAGTATGTGGAGAGCGGAAAGAAGAACTTGTATTGGGGGTATGGGCGACATGCCTGCTGTGGACGCTTTTTTGCGTCTGATGAGATTAAGTGTTTGTTGGTGTGTGTGCTTAGAGGTTACGATTTGAAGTTGCCGGAGGGGATGGGACGGCCGGAGAATTGGTTGCTTGATTGGAAGATCATTCCGAATATTGATGCGATAATTATGATGCGAAAGGCTGCTTAAGGCTATAGCTGCTGGGATAGGAGTCATATATACGGTGCTGGGGTACTAGAGGGGATGAGCAAATTGGCAGTACTAGTGGGCGTCCATGTTTCCTTTGTACTTTCAGAGCCTTATTTTCTCTTAAGGAGGACGGAACGTCAGGGAACTGAATACACTGTCAATCTACTTTGTATCTTACGAGATATTTTCTTCGGGAGAATTCGACCATTGGGCGATGTCTCCCGAGTTGCCTCCGCAGCTGCTGTCTCGCTACAACCCAAGCGTTCCCATTCAAAGTGAGGATTCCGTAGATTGAAAAGTACTCCAAAAGATGTGCGCGCTCTGTGATACAGAAATCTGCAAATTGGTTGAGGAGCAATGCCCTGACGCTTTGTGGATGGGTGGTAAATAAATATTCAGTTCCAGCAAGCCAAGAGATGAATGGTCCGCCGTACTTCTGGAACAATGACTCTGTCCATGCGAGGACCTTACTTGTGTGCAGCGGCATGAACAAGCCGAAAACATCATAGGGATGCTGTCGCCAAGGTTTCTCGTAATTGCTGATAGATGAGGATTGATGCAGGAGATATTCGCGAATAACAATTCTGGCTCTTCAGACAAAGATCTAGACGACCACCACGGAGGTCAAATGCATGATGATAGTTCTAGACTCGGTAGATAGCCGGCTTTGCTGGTTAATTTTGGGGACTTTGGAAGACTCGTAGTGGTACATGAAGGCAAACCTAGAGTCGCCTAGAACAGCCTCACAATGCTACTGTTTGGGACGACCCGATTCTAGGCCTTGAAAAGCCAGTCTCCAATAGATGGAAAGATTGTAGAGCTGTTCTGGCCACCTTGACAGCGAAGATCTTAGACTGAAAAATAGACAGCCATCGGAACTTTAATGTGGGACGGTGCGACACGACTGCAGATGAAGGCTGAAAAGCTCCGAACAACGAAGATACGATGCCGCCAACTCACACTCGTAAGATAGAGGCTCGGATCACTTTCCCTCATAAACTTTAAGCTTCACTTACCGTTGTATGCGCGGGCAAGCAAGCAATCAGGCCGAATTCACCCAGCATCGGCAGCTACTCGTAGTTTCAACTTTTTCGTGAGGAGATGTATATCTTGAAAGAGATTAAGATATTCCGGTGCCAAGGTTGGGTCTTAAGCTTCAGATAAAAGATAAATGAACTTTATAGATGTATTTGTCATTCGATTGAGGAATCCGGACGGCAGGTTTGGTGGAGTGAGCTAGTCCCTGACTCAGTGGCAACCGAAAAGTTGCATTGTATAAGTACTTACTTGAAGCTTCATTCAGCAAAATTGTATTCTTGGACTTAGTATTTAAGTTGGGAATCATATACTCTCCATATCTATCTGCCGTTGTGAAATTAGAGACGATATCTTCATACAACGAACCCCCTTACAATTTTAAGCGAGCCCCCTTTTTCGTGGATTGAAACTCTACCAATATGATATAGGTACCTTAAACAAGCGGCACGACCCTCTCCTTCATCATGTCAGAGCCTCTTTACTCTTCTGTTTAACCACAATGATCCCCTCCGCCAAGTCGGGCATGACATTCGTGCCTTCCCCACGCTTAAAACCACGTTTTGGCAGCTGAGACACGAACCGCGCGCTGAGGCGAGCGAGGAAGTTGAGATCTGGGTAAGAATACCCCTCGGCAGAAATCGGGCGGTCTGTTCCGGGAGAGCCCTATAGATCTCATGGGCGTTATAGGTTTTCTTGTCTACTTGGACGCTAAAAGTCTGCCCACGTGACGATTCAGAAGACTTCCTTATCAATTCTATATTAGAGCCACATCTGATCATCTATTTCTTTGACGAGGAGGAGTAAGGTGTCATAAATGTGCTTAAGCGAAAGGTGAATATCCGGGAGGCACAACTGGCACATTATTCGGCCATTTATTTCATCCACGTAGAGGGCACTGTATGATGGTCCGAAGAGCTCGCTCGCTTCACCACCTTGGCATACACCAACATTTCCCCCAAACCTAGAGATATCATCTTTGTTTACACAGCCTCCTAGTCCTTCACCGCATCACATGGATTCTTCTTGTTCCACTGCCCCTTTGAACCCAAAACAATAACTCGCCCATGTATTTTCTCTAAATCACGTGGAGCATACCCCACCCTTGGCAAACGCGGCCAACATATCCATCCCACTCCCTCCCTTTCCCCTTCCCCCGTGGTACAACCTTTAGCGATTCTCCACCCCCAAGCCTAGGTACTAGATATCGAGATGGACCCAATAATGGCCACTATCTAGGTATAGGTCTCAAATGGACTCACTCGTTATCAGTATGAAAACCCCGGCCGAAACCGCCGTTGTGCTTATCAGATACGCATCGGGCACTTACTTCAGCCTCTCGTACGGAACTGCGATAGGCATTTTGATAGACACCTAAACGAAATTTGTTTCTACCTTTACCTGTCTTCATCTTCATTTTCCAGCTGCGCTGTGAGATAAAACGAAAAGAAGAAATCATGATGGCTTTCAAGCGCGTGAGAGAATACGTCTCGCATCCGTATGAGCACCCTGGCGAGGGGAAACTTGTCCGGAAGCTTGGTATGTCCTCGTTTCTATTCTGTCCACGGGAAGAGATAAGTGCTGATTGAGAACTCAGATTTCTTCATCCTGACCTTCTGCTGTCTGATGTATTTCACAAACTATCTGGACCGTTCCAATCTAGCAAATGCATATGTGAGCGGCATGAAAGAGGAATTGAATTTCAAGGGCAATGAGTTTAACCTTATCAATACTGTATTTACTGTTGGGTATGTTTGGATGGTTGGAGTGAAATCTGAGGAGAGAAGGTGGCATGGGCTAATGATCGATGCAGATATATCATTGGGGCCGTACCGTCTAACCTCGCCCTCTACCATCTCAAACCCCGCATCTTCTTTCCGATGATGATGCTCATCTGGGGTGCCCTCACTATGGTCTCAGCAGCTGCCAGACACCCTAAAGATATAATGGCCATTCGCTTTTTCCAAGGCCTGGCCGAGTCCTCCACTTTCGTCGGGACGCACTATATTCTCGGCTCCTGGTAGTAAGTTATCTACGTCCTTCCTATCCTATTCTGGAGATACTACAGCTTGCCTCTTTCCTTGATACATGCCCTGGGACTCCTCAGTCGTAACTACGGCCTCCGTTCCAGAAGCACATAGTCAGAAGTAAAGCTAACCCCCTATCCCCAACCAGCACAGCCCGCGAGCTCGGAAAACGCAGTGGTATTTTCACATCCTCTGGACTCGCAGGAACAATGTTCGGCGGCTTCCTGCAAACAGCAATCCACTCGTCGCTAAACGGCGCAAAGGGGCTCAGCGGCTGGCGCTGGCTTTTCATAATCGACGGTCTGATCACCATCCCCATCGCGCTCTACGGCCTGTTCCTCTTCCCCGACACACCGTCCACAACATCAGCATTCTACCTCACGTCCTCAGAACGCGCACTAGCCATATCCCGCGTCCCCGAAGTGCCCGAACGGAGGCCTTGGAACTTGGCGTTCCTCAAGCGCGTCTTCACGAGCTGGTATTGGTATGGATTTGTCATGTTGTGGATCATAGCGGGGGAAACGGAATCGTTCTCCTCGAACTCATTGATTTCGATTTATATGAAGTCGACGAAGAAATACACGGTTGCGCAGCTTAACGACTACCCGACCGGTGTGCCGGCCGTCGGGATCGTATCCACGCTTTTCTGGGCTACGCTGACCGATTTCCTTGGCGGCAAGCGGTATCTGGTTGGATATTGGATCGCAGCTACGGGGATCATAACTGCGGCGATGATTCTGAATCCTGATGCTAGTGTCGCGAGCATGTTCGGGGCGTATTATTGGGCTGGGAGCGTGTATGCATGTCAGGCGACGTTCTTTGCTTGGGCGAATGATGCGATGCGGTATGAGGAGGATAGTTTGAGGGCTGTGGTGATTGCGAGTATGAATACGGGGAGTAGTGCCGTGAATGCGTGGTGGTCCCTGTTGTTTTATGCGGCGGACATGGCGCCCAAGTTTACGGTATGTTGGACTCAGTACAGCTTTGAAGTTGAGACTAGGGGAGTGATGATGTGTTATGCTGACTTGAATGTAGAAAGGCATGTGGGCTATGATTGGGACTTGCATTGCGCTGGCAATCTGGACGAGCGGATTGTTATATATGACGAATAGGGCGGAGAAGAGGAGGGTCGTTGAAACTGTGAGTGAGGATTTGGGGGCAGAGAAGAACTTCGAAGCTTGAGTGGGTGAAAACGTCAAGGTATAAGCCGCTCTATATTTTCATCATGTTCGAAGTACAGTAGCAGAACGAGGAGAAATACCCCAATACTGACCAAATACGCTGGATGCTCTTCATAAACCGTCCGTTCTAAATTCATTCGGTCACGATTTCGTAGGCATTTATTATGCTTCTAGTACTGTACGTCAAGTGAGCTTTGTTTGCTACAGTCCTAACACCAGAAATCACTCGACGAACAAAGCCTCGACGCACCCTGTTCAAGCACCAAGAATCCCACTTCATCCAACCAGTCCAGCCCCC